>OX422207.1:599367301-599567301 GCA_949130495.1 Sambucus nigra
CTTTCCAAGTTTATAGAGAAGGTTTTCCTTTCTAATGCAGCCAATCCTGGCAAAAAGAGTGGACGACCAATCAATTCCTAAAATAACATTAAAATCCCATGTCCTAAATGAATCAAGTTAACTCTAAGATATTGATCATCTATATTCGTGATACACTCTATATGAATGGTCGTGGCCTCGATCGTTACTCCTATTGTGTATCCAAAATTAACGGAGGGTTCAAGGTTTAGGGCCTTGTCTTTAAATTATATGCAAAAGTAGTGGATACAAAAGAGTGTGTGGCACCAAAATCAAAAATCAAATAAGCATTTATATTATCAATAGTAATAGCACTTCCTATATAATCATCGACCTTGTCAGCATCCTTAGCATTCATTACGAAGACCCTAACCTAGTTCCACGGCTTGTCTTCATCTTTCTTTATCACTTTGCATTCCTTATCCTTGTGGAAAGTCTTGCCACAATTGTAGTAACTAATTCCCAAGGGACGGATCATGGTGTAATTACCCTTCATTTTGCAGTTATAGTAGGTTATGGTTGCGGTGTATGTTTTCTTAAACTTCTTACTTTTTGTGGAACCATTAGCATTTCAAGGCCTTTATTCCTATTTTGTGGCCTATCATCTTTCCTAGTTATTCCCTCGTCTCTTCCTTTCCTTTTCTCAACATTAGTCTTCATTCCTTCTTCGAAATCCCGATCCAAGATCTAGGGCACTTCCACTAGTTCAGAGTGTTCATAGCCTTAGACTGATTACTCAATTGTGGAGTCTAGGCATTAAACCCCTTTCAAACCTCTTAGCCTTTATGTCATCAGTATCAATCAAATGAAGAGAGTAGCATGAAATCTTAGTAAAATTGGACTAGTACTTGACCACCAACTACGATCCTTGAGCCAGTCCGAGAGATTATGCATCTTTCTTGTCCCTGACCGTGACTATAAAATATTTTCTCAAAGAAGATCTCCTTGAATATTGTTTACCCAATGGTTGCAGCTCCCCCCAAGTTGTGTCATCTTAATAATCTTCCACCCGTGATCAGCCTCTGTTTGAACATGGCAAAGTCCATTTTCGACTCTTTAGTTCATTTCAATACTTCAAAACTCTTATGAGTCTTACTTATCCATGCCTCGGCCTCCAAGGGTCAGTCTCACCCTTGAAGGGTTGTAGCCATAATTTCTTGAAGTGTTCACCGATAACGCTAACATACCTTTCTTCGACCATTATTCCCACCATTTTCCTTTATATGGCCTTAATAAATCCGACCAACATTTGTGTCACTTGTTCTTCATTAGCCATTAGGAACAGCGGGTGCCGCGGCGTCAATATTGTTTACCGCAGATGCTCCATTTTCGCAGAGATTATTTCCTACCATGGCTTCCTAATAATAATTGTGCATTCATAAATATAATGTCCTAGTTTGAAATTCCTAAGTGTAAGTCTAACTATAGTCTCCAAAAATGAATGATTTGCCACTAATTGTAACGCCCGTAACCTTGCCCTATTAGGCTGAGGCATTAATTCTCGTAACGTCACACGATAATAGTTTAAATAATCTTAAATAAGGAAATCTTATTAGGTTTCATCTCCTAAGAAGGCATGGGCCTCATAATCATAGTTAATATAGTTTTCATTCATTACAAATAATCATACATAAAGTAATAGACTTAGTCTCAAAGAAAACAACCATAGTCCTTGATACATGTATCAGGAAATCACTTTGGTCGATACATGATAACAAAAAGCTTTACAATAAAAATGTCTTACAAAAATGCTTTCACTACAACTAGATATGGAAGCTGAACAACATTTACTTCAACAATCTAAATCCTTTCTTCTCTGTGGCCTCTATATCCTCTCCACTGCTCTTTTATCCTAAGGTAGTCAAGGAATAAAAGGATGAACTCAAATATCCCAGTAAGAATTAAATCAAAATGTCCTCATCCCAACCTTCCAATATTAGTATCATAAATATACTAACAGATAGGGTTGAATAATGAACCAAGCTGCGCGTATTCGTTCAAAAACGTTCGAGACATGCTCATAAAATAAATAAGTCAATATTGAATAAAATTTTAAGCTTGTTATCTTATTGATCTCAACTCGTATTCAGCTTGATCACAACTATCCATACTAACTAGTGTAAAATAACCAAGTTACTCGAGCTTGGATCGTATTCATTTTCTCAAAAGCTCATTCGATCTCAGATCATAAGATAATGAACAAAGCTTGAACATATTTTTTGGCTAGCTTACATTTACAAACCAAGCTTGACCAACCTTAAGCTCGGCTCGACTCATTTTCAACCGTACTAATTGAGATATGAACTAAGATATAAACAGGATAATATATGTCAAGATTTAAATATAAGAAGGAAAGATTTTTTTTTCCAAATCCAGGTATCAACCTCAAAGAGCAACAAATGAAATCAATCGAGGGATAAATTTATCTTAGATAGCTATTTCTAGTACCCTAAGACTCAATCTCCCTTAGTCCACCTAAGTCCGGATTCCCCCAAGGCTCAATCTCCCTTGGTCACCAAATCTCCTTATCTTCGGTGGCCTTTAGTCAGACCTTGGATAGACTTTACAACTCCATGACCTTATTTCGAGTTTATCTTGACCCAGTCTTGCCACATGCTACGATCTTCTCTCTTTCCCACTTCCAGAATGAGGGATATGTGGTCTGTTGTTAGCTCCACAACCTTAGCCAAGCTTTGCCAATGTGAAAGTCCCATAATTATCCCAGGATTAATCTCCCTCGAGCTAGCCATTTGGCACCAAACACATAGCAGGAGGCAATACTCGAAACATAATGCATCGGCATGGTGCGTTATTGTCACGACCTCAACATCATAATACAACAAAACATGTGGAGAAGGTAAAGAACGATACTATACTGCCTATGTTTATAGCCTCAAATAAGGAGTTAAAACTCCTAATATTCAAACAACAAGGTACTCTAGTAAAATGATTGGCTTATCCCAAAAAAAGTTCATAATTTAAATTATCAAGGATCAAAGTGGAAAACCCTAACAATACTCTTAAGAAAACATTAATGTTTCTAAAATCATTTGAACCACTAGGCACCTAAATCTATCATATTCAAGGAAAAATATTTGATAACAAGAACATATGATGAATGGTAAAAGTCCATGGCCATATCTAGAAACTCAGATTTACAGCAAAGGGCTCATCTCAGTCAACAAAACATAAATATTAAGGTTTATGAAAGAGAATGGGAGGGTGAGGAAGGAATCCCCTACCAAAGGACTAAGTCCAACGATAAACAGTGATGCTCTGCCCCCTTGAACAACATTACTCTGCCTTCTGAACAGTGACACTCCTCGGTCTCCTTTAGATAACACCTCCACTTGCCCTTAAATTTTCACTTTCTCTCTATAAAGTGTTGGTAATGATTTTCTCAACGGTTTTTGCATCTTTGGGAATGGATCCCGAGAGTTCTATATATAGGAAGTGAGGGGAACCTAGGATTTCTAATGATGTCACTACTTTTCCCAAAAGGCTCATTTATAAAGGCTTCTAGAAGCTCCAAAGCCTGGTCCTCAAGAAATAACATAATTGGCCCACGTCCTTAATCCACGTGTTGAGTTTCTTTGTACTACTGAGGTGTAAACTTTGCAGCCTCATACCATAGGTCGCAGCCTAAGGATTACAGTTGTGGCCTTTGGTAACTCGTCGTGGCCTAACGGTTATGGTCATGGACTTTTATGGTTTGGATCGTTACAGTAGTGGGGTAAAATGATTTTGTCTCACATAGAAAAGTTAGAAGGAAAGTAAGTAGTATGTACAGGGCTTGGATGCTCTTGGGATATCTCAACCCTTTGAAGAGGAAAGGATTTAACCTACGCATAGTTTGGACTTTGGCCCAAAAATCCACGTGCGCGCGCGATCGCGGCCTTCCCATTCGGCCCGTCTCGATTCGTTCCCAAGTTGGGGTCCGCGGACTTGGGCTTGGGCTTTCTCTTATCATTTTTGGCCAAAGTTTACGAAATTTTCTTCAAATTTTTTAATTTAATTTGGCCTGTTTGAATGAAGTTTTCAATCGATTAGGCTTCAATTTTTTGACCCAGTACATTGATTTCTAACCTTTTTGCTAGTTTCTTGTCTAAATTAGTGCCTATTTAAAGGTAGTGTCTCTTAAGAGTTTTTACAAAGTGTTGTCTTTTGGTTATGTGACTATCTGATCAAATTTGCATCTGTTCGGAGTAGAAACTATTCCTCCTATAGATACAATCATCCCGTCCCTGCATTGATTAATTTTATAAACTATATTTTCCTTCGAGTCTTTCACCATTAACATAAGTCTTTATCTACAAATAAGAGAGGGTTCAACACATAACAAGTTTGTTCGCATGCAACGTGAATTGGAGTACTACTTGGACGTTACAGAATTGTTGTATCCTGAGAGACAATAGTCCAAAGATTTGTTAATAACTTAGAGGGGACATAATTGTCTTACGGTCCTGCATTTTTGTTTTCTTATCTTCGATTTTGGAGGCTTTTAGTTTGCATTTCAACAACGATCTTGTTAAATTTTTATGTTTGATTTTTGTTATTGAATTTGTTCACAATGTCCAACATGATGTTCTCCAAAGTTGCTATATTACTTGTCTTCTTCCTTCGCTATTGAACATGCTTATAGGCAATAATTGAGGGGCATATTAAACATTTTAGGCTTACAAATGAGGAATCCATCCAAGTTGCTTAATGATCAACTAACGGCATCCATCAAAACGAAGTCAAACCCATAAAAGTGAACATGATAGAATTTTAACTCAATAACAAATAATTAATTAGGCTCAAACCCCAAATAACCGTAAATTATACTCATAAGAAAATTTGAAAATATCGTTTACTGGTTTCACTAACTCAAACTAGGTGATCCAAATAATTATTTTGCAAGAGTTTCAAAATTCAATTGATAAGAACCTTTTATTTTAGACAATAAAATAATTATATTTAAAAAAAAAACTCGAAACCTATTTGGATGTCCCAATATCCGAATTTGCTTATTGACTTTTGTATGGCATTTAGAGAGAACATCGTTATTAAAGGGATATAACAATGACCACATCGGAAGATGATATCAACCATGTAGCACCGAAAAATAATAGAAGCACACTGCCTATAATTATAAGCTTTCAATAACCAATGTTGTGGGGGGGGGGGGGGGGGGGGGGGGGGGGGGGGGGAGGAAGGAGGAAAATGATATAAGAGCTCAACTACAACAGGATATGGAAGTGCAATGAGAAAAAAATGCACTCTTGTTTCTACTCCTTTCACTTGTGTGGACACGGGCCAGCATGCAGGCTAGTTTCTCTATGTAAATTTATTGGGTTGGGCCGGGCCAATTTAATAATAGCTTTTTTTAAGTTTTGCACCAGTGTTTTATACCCTCCCTTTGAATCTCAACTGCTTGATTTAAGGTGATGGTAAAAATTCAACGGGCCCAAGGTAGCAAACAAATGAATTAAAATGTGGGTGCAAGCAAACTCAAAATCTCTTTGAAAACTAGCAATTTACGAGTTCGAGCCCGGCCCATGGACAACCCATCATCTTGACCAAAGTTTTGTATTGCGGCCTCTCTCCTTGACCCCAGGGACCTGTTCTCTGTTAATTCTGTTACCAGAAATTGGCCTCTGTGCTTGAACAGTGGAGAATGGTTTTGTATTTCTTGTAACCCTTGCAAATGCTTTCGAAGGGTCAAAAACCCGAGGGTTGACTGAAACAGTTCCCAATACCTTTTTCTCAACTACAGAAGCTGGCGATACGAAACTGTTTTCAATCCCTTTGCTTTGGATATCGTGTCTTCGCCTCACTTCCCTAAGGGAGTCGGTCCCTTTAAGCAAGTTAGAACCTTGGCCTTCGAGGCGATTGCTGGATTTTAGGCTTCTTAGTCTATAGTTATTATCAGTGTCAGTTGGAGTCTCTATTGGTGTTGACCATGTTTTTCGCGCACTAGGAGTATCTTTTGACTTTTCATAACAACACAATGCCGGCAAACAATCAGGCTGTTGAGGTAGCTGTTGCCTTGACCTTTCTTCAATCTGCCATGAGGATAGTATAGATGAGCACTTCTTTTTTAAGGACCCCCCCTATGCAAATTGTCATTTAGAGTAAAGAAATTACGAAGAACCTTTTGATGAAACAACAAAGATCCTGTGTTATCTCCTTGCCTTTCTGGCTTCTTCTCAAGCTCCTTAATCTGTGATGAAAAATGGACAACAATTCGAAAGTTTAGTTCAGCTGCTATTAGGAATGGTTGATGCAAGAATGGCACATAAAAAAGAAAACAAGCAGAATGAATATGTAACTTGATTCTTCATATATATCTATTATTTTTTTCATGCTCGGAGTTCTTCAATTAAGTGGTCCACGAGGAAAAAACTCCAGAAGCTTTTGCTAAGACAAGAAAATAAAAACACAACCCCCTCTTATTATACCAGTTCAATACCCCAAAACAACTCCGTATACGTGTGTCAATATGTTTGTGTGAGGAGAGAGAGAGATCAGGCAGTTAAGTGAGTCCAGCAACGGAAAAGTTTATTGTCAAACCAACCTTCTCTCGAAATGTCGCTGACTGAAGCTCATACTCTTGTTCTCTCCTTTTCAACATGTTTTCAAGCTCCTTGACCTTATGTAGCATGCGAAAGCAATTAGTATTGTGTCTTAAATATTTCAATACTTTTAACTTCTGCAGCATAAGAAAGCAGTCAAGAAAAAGTTGTAATGTTGAGCATAATTTTTTTCAGAGAATTTTCTGCAGTCACACAACACATGGCATGAACTCTTATGGCAAAAGCCAAAAAATTTCAATTTGAAAATTATTTTAATTACTTACATATTTTGCTCAAGAAATAGTTAGATTAAGTTGCTAGCAAGGAACAACTTGACTTCTCTAAAAAACAATGAACCAAGGTGGTTCTATAAACCACACCAATTTAGTTGCCATCCTGATGTGAACAACTGGCATGCAATATCCAATTTACAGCCATCATTTTTACCAAAGAAGAAAGATCAGGAATGCTTGGAATATTTTTTTTTCTTTCTAAATTAAGGGGGGCAATGAGGTTAGATTATTCACACACACAAACCGGCTCCACAAGCAACTCGGGCACAGAGTCTACCATGGAATGGAAAAGGGTATGAACAATGAAAATATAAAAAATTGTTAAAAGTGAGAGTAAGATGTTAGCTTTGGCTGCAGAAACCTTGTGCTGAAGAGTCTTTGATTCCACATGTTCATGTTCTTTCAATTTATTCTCAAGCTCATTGACCTTTAGCAAAAACAAGAAAAATTAGATGAAATAGTCTTCGGTTGCCTAATGAAGACAATCCAATGAAAGATGAGTAGTTCAGAATAATACCTTCTGCTTAAGAGTAAGACAAATTTCTTCCTTTCCCTTCACATCATTTGATTGTTGCAACAATTGCTTTCCCAGTTGTCTGCATAACTCTGCCTTTGATTCGAGCTGGCTTTCAAGTTCATTAAATTTCTCTTGTTGAGTTCTGGAAAACTGATCCTTGCTTTTGGCCTTGCTTTCTAAGCTCTGAAAATTCTCTTCAAACTTTCGTAAAGCCTCGTCTTTGGATCTGGATTCTTGCTTTGCTTTATCAAGCTTCGGGTTAAAACAAAAAACACGGTGAAAACAAAAATAAGAACAAATAATTTGAGCACTTAAATAAATAAAAAAAGCAACGGCATAATTGGAGAGAGAGAGAGAGAGAGAAGAATTTGATTTAAAACCAAACCTGGATTCTTGCATGTTTTATCATGTTTCCAGGACCAAAAAAAAAATTGACGTACTTGTGTGGTTTATTAAGCTATTCAAGGAAGAAAAGATCTGGCATTTGATTTTCAAAATCATACGTTATTTCTTTACAAACAGCTAGATGGAAAAAAAATCACATGATGGGAGCTTACCAATAATTTCAACTTTTGAAGCTCGCCCGTGTCAACTTGCTTCTTCGCAGGACCCAACTCAACCCCTCGAACCCGAGTTGCGAAATTTAAAGAACTTACAGTCTCACCTAAGTCCTGCTCCGAAGGGCTGATTTGCACAAACATTAAAGTTTTGGAATCACCTCCTGAAGCATGTAAAAATGTAAGCCTTTTAGACTCACGTTACACAAAACTGGCCAACACATTTTTCCATCTAATACAAGGTATCATAGTTATTAATATTCGGTATCATAAATTTTTTGTGTAAAATACGACACGTCATCAAAAAGATACATTTAGGTACAGCCATCTTGTTAATGATGAGATTTGCAATGAGCCTATTCTAATTTCTAAGTGTTGGATTTCGTGTTATTTTAGTTTTGTTCCTTTTGTATTGGGCTCTCCATGTTTTCGGCCTTAGTTGTGTAGTCTCTCGATGCTTTGTAGTCTCTCCATGCTTTGTAGTCTCTCGAACTTTCTAGAATTGTAATATTTCATATGAATACAATTCTTTACCTCAACAATTTCTTCACCAAGTCACGCATACAACAATAAACATCATAAAATTAAACATACGAGTGATTTTCCCTCTTCTTACTCTAGGAGTTTAGGGACGTGACATTGTTTCAATATATTATTTCATCTTCACTAATGAACCATTTTATTTAAGAGAATATTTTTCATTAAAATTTGTTTCAATATGTAACAAATTTGTTAATCAAAGCATAGAAGCAGAAACCTGTTTCTGATGAAAGCGCAACTGAAACAACTCACAGTAACACCATATTTTCAGAGGATAGGGTATCTCTTATTCATTCATTGAAGGTAAAGTGCCTACAATGTTTTGGGCAGTGACCTTATTTATAGGATGAGTTATCTTGCAAGACAAGATAACCTAAAAAGGTTAAAAGGGTAAAGAAGGCACGTTAAGAATATTCCAATGAAATATTACCCTCTTGCTAATATACTAACTCTATAATAAGGCAATAACCTAATATAGGCATGATTATAAAAATGTACAATTAAACATATTACAAATAAATTCACAGGACCTTCTGTACACATTAGTGTCACACACTTAAAAAATCTCGTCCCGAGCATGGACGCGGATGAAGAGGCCATCATCAACATCACACAATCGCCACCGTTCTCCCCCACTTGAAGGGGAAGTTGGCATACATGCTAACAAAAAGGTGAGGACAAGCCGTCATAATCCGATCCACGACCGGAGAACACGAACACTGCTCGGAGACTTCACAGGTCAAGGAATTGAATATTAAGGTGGGGATACACCATGGTTGGGGATCTCTCAATCAACAACTTCGTAAACACTGAAAGAACGGGTGCAACCGAATGTGACCACCTCAGATTAACCACCACACATAGTTGTCAGAATCTTACGATTCGCGATTCGATTCGATCCGATTCACATACTAATCGATACGAATCGAGAATAGAATCAGAGGAGTTCCAAAAATCGGGTTGAATCAGCCGATTCGAGGGCTGAATCGTGAATCGCACCGATTCGCGATTCAGGTGCGATTCATGTTTCTTGAAGGATGTTGGGTATGTTCAAACGACTTAAAGCTCGTGCTCATTTTTTTCCTTCGAAAATAACATTAAAAATATTTTATTATTAAAATAATAATTTGAAGTTTGCGAAAGAGAGAGTGACTCAAACACATATTAGAGCGAAACCTAAACTGCAATCAGTTTTCTGTGATTTCCTCTATTTCGTGTTGCGATCACTTTTTTCTCCTCTTCAAACCTGTTTGAAGCTTTGCATTCGATTGAAGCTAACAAATCTTGTGTAATGACTTTATAAGTTGTATTATATGGTATTGTTATTATAACGTATTTTTACAGTGTTATGTTTAATCTTTATGTGTTATCATATTGTATAATATATTGTCAAGTTTAATCTTTACAATGTAGTTGGTGGTATTGTTAAAATTTGGTCATATTGTATAATATATTGTCAAGTTTAATCTTTACAATGTAGTTGGTGGTATTGTTAAAATTTGGTCATAATCTGGACATGGAAGTTCATTTTGTTAGTTATATTTTAATGAAACCATGTCTTATAATTAATTTTAGGTCATTATATGCTTTATTACATATTCTTAATGTGTTCTCTTTGCATTTATATATTATTTCCTACATATTTTACGTTTATACCGATTCTTACAATTCGATTCACAATTCACGATTCATAGGGGTTTCGACTCATGATTTGACAACTATGCCACCACAATATACCATCTCAAAATAACCATCTTTGTTCCAAAAGAGTGGGTAGAAGTCAGCAACATAATACAGCTCTCGAAAACGAGTACGAGTAACCCTACTAACCACAACAAAAAATCGAAGAAATCTAGATACATAATTCAACCTCTTCTTCCACAGGAGCAAACACCTCAACATCTCGAAATCTAGTCCGAGGGATCCAACAAACCTTGGCGATGATGCAGAAGAAATCTCTAATATTGAATCCACTCTCCAAGGATTGGATGGGAATCGCCGATGTGAAAAACCTTCATATCTATAAACCGTGTACGAGTAATCCATCCATCCTCCTCGAAAATGGAAGAAATCACAAGGGAAGAACTAAGTACTCACGTCATCCTCCGAAGGTCCCTCAATCCTCGAGGGAATCATTAAGATGTGTGATAGAGTAGCGGACGCAATAATAATCATATGTGAAATTGATGGGGATCGAAGAAGTTGTTGAACCTGAGGACAAATACTCAAAACGTCAAGCCAGGTGCCTTGCCCCTTCATATATAGAGAGTAAACCACACATTACAAATAGTGGATGTGATCTTGGATCGTTTAGATGATTGCACGACTTGACCGTTCAAATTTCGCATAGGCTTCAATATCACCATCCTCGTCAACACCATTGGGACTGCACATCCAATCGGGAGGGTAATAGCTGTCAGATAATAAAGTTTGGGTTGAATTTGGGGGCTTATAAAAGTTCAAGGGCTGATTTGAAACTTTCAAAAAGTTGGGGGGCTAGGGGTGTAATTTTGACAAGGGGCTATCGGGCTAAATGTATTCAAAATGACTTTTTGTAGATATTTAGAAGTCATAGGGAGAAGCATAATAATACTCATTAACAAGACGGGGTAATTTCAAAATTAATTTTAGATGTTAGGGCATAGCTTACCTCTTATCTATACAATCCGGTTGGACTTACAGAGCTACCTCTGCCCCTCCTCCAACTGGACTTACAGTTCTATGTCGGGGTTCGCGACACGCCGACAATGATTGTTCGGCGTCGGCAACTCGGGTAAGTTGGTTTGCCACCGGCAAGGGGGTTGCCGTTTTGCTGCATTTTCGAATCCCATGTTGCTATTGCAGGGAGAGGTGGTGTTCAAACACGGGGGGGGGGGGGGGGGGGGGGGGGGGGGGGGGCTTCTACAAGGGTTTCTAGAGGTATAAGCACCTTCGACCAATGCCAATATGCACCTCCAATAGTCGTCGAAGGGTCCAAAGGGTTTGATAATGGCGTAGTTGCTCGTATTTAGGTTTCCTGGTGGATTGCATGGCTGTAATACGGGATCGGGAGCCTCCGAGCATAGGCAACTTCTGGTAGGAGTCGTTAGGCATCGTCGACCGTAGCTAGGCTCCAACAAGGGTTAAGTAATCTGGCATTTGGGAGCCCCTGCGAGCCGTTTGGGGCCAGAACAAGGGTAGAGAAGATGGTGGTGCTTCTTCGCCTCAGGGTCATGGTTTGGACGAGTGGTTCACCGGTTCCTCTGAGCCTTACCATTGCTCCACAATGATGACGTCTGCAAACATGACCGAACCTCGCTTAAGTACAAATTTGATGTTCAGATGGGTTATCTTAAGAATATTGCAAGGTAATATTACCCTCTAGCTAAAATACTGACTCTAAAATAAATAATTTACGAAAAAATGGAATTTACAGGTAAAAATTAGTGTTTTTTACTTGACCCCTTAAAGTAGAAAAATTAGACATAACCCCTAGTTTAAAAACTCCTCGTATTCATAGTTAGACTTAAACCCCACTTTTTATGGACTGACAATGCCCTCATCTTCTTCCCTTCTCCAAAAACCCTAACCCTAATTGAGTTTTCACTACTTCATCCTCAAAACAAAAAATTAAAACCTTAGTTTATAATCCATAATATAATAAATCCAATATAAATGAAATTTTTTTAATTCTGCAAACAAATTGAACTAAACAATCTGAATTGATAAACCTTCAGAACCAAATAATCTGAAGCAAGAATCTAAACCACATTGAACTAAATTTTGCAACAAATTGAACCCAATCTTTTAAGCAAACACTTGTGAACAAACTATTAAACCAAACATTCAGAATCAATACACCATGAGACCCAAATAATCTGAAGCAACAATCTAAACCATACATTGAACCAAATTGAACCCAACCTTTTGAACAAACAACCTGTGAACAAATTGAACCGGTGAAATCCGAGCAAATCGCATCCATCCACAAAATCGAACCCATAAACCGCATCGACAAAGAAATGGAACCACTGATGGACTCGAAGAAATAAGCGTAAATGCATATGCAAACGCAATCCATATATGTGTATGCATACATCGTGTATCTTCAATAATGTGTTCTCATCTCTAAAACCGGTGACCAACACTAGATGCACACAGACATACGATGCAACTCACGACTCACCGCACCAAGAATGTTCCTGGAGGATGAGTTTTCTAAGTCGGTAGGCATGGTGATAAACTGAATTAGCTGCAATTGTTTAAAGTTATGTGTATATATATAGTCAGGTTCTCCAATAAATAGTAAAAAAATGTATTTTCAACCAAATTTGGTATACATGATTTACATAATGAGGAGATCATCTACAAAAAAATCATCAAAAAAGTCAACCCGAAAGTGGGTGAAGTGAAAAGTGGGTATATATGTGCATTTTCGACCGTTCAAAATTTTTCCATCATCTCATCCACTTTTGGGTTTAATCTTTTGATGATTTATTTTGTAGATGATCTTCTTACTATATAGATCATGTATACTAAATTTGGTTGAAAAATATTTTTTTTTAACTATTTTTTCAAAAATGAATATGTTCATAAATATATTAAGTGAGGTATGTTGGAGAACCTGACTGATGTATATATACAAATCCAATATTATATATATTTGATTTGTTATTAATTTTCTGTAATTGTTTGGAATGATAAAATTTGATTTTTTTTTGATAAATAATTGTTCCAATAAAATGTACCCGCCTAAGGGGGCAGAAACCCGTATACAGGAAGTATAAACAACAAAGAACGCAAAGGCCTGAGCCCAAAAAAAGACTATCCTACCACATGAAGCTCCTCCAAAAAGTCAAGGAAGACGGACATCGACGTATCCAACCTTTTCCTATGCCAAGAGAGAAGAAAGCTCAAAAAACAGTACCGTAAACGCGAAGGATCCAACTCGACCCCCTCAAAGCATCTTCGATTTCTCTCATGCCAAACAGTCCAGAAGATGCAATGCGGGACCATCTTCCAAACACCCCTTGGACCAAGCCAACCCCTAGGACTCCCCCAAGTTTCCAACACCCCACTCACTTCCCGAGGCATAACGCACGAGATCTTGCCCAAAGACAATATCATATCCCACAGACCCCGAGACATGAGACAATATGATTGGTCGTCTCCTCCTCCTTGCACAGCCAACAACGGCCAGCCAACCTCCTCCCTCGATTTTGTAACCCCTCAATAGTCAAAATGGCATGTCTGACCGCAATCCACACAAAAAAAAACTAACCTTCGGGGACGCCTGGCTCTTCCAAATAGCCTTCCACGGAAGAGAGACACCCCCTACCCCTAAGCACATGGTAGTACTTCTTGACCGAAAAAACACCATCCTGAGAACTCGTCCACCTCAAGCCATCAGCCCCACCAGACGGAACAGGCGCCGCAGACAGCCACGCAAAGAACGCCTCCGCCTCCTTCAACTCCCAATCCCTAAGCCCCCTGCTAAACTTAGGGTCCCATACCACACGATCCCCTACCCTCCTCCTGTGGACCTCTACTGTCCCCTCCCTAACCCCCGCAATCCGATACATCCCCGGGAAAATATCCTCCAGAGAACCACCCTCACCCCATCTCTCTCTCCAAAACCTGATACGATTCCCCCTCCCGAGCTGAAAGGAAGTGGACTTAGAGAAATCAACCCACCCACGTGCAATGCACTTCCACAACCCCACCCCATGAGCAGCTCGCCCCTCCCTAGGGTCCCACCCAAACTGGTCAGCCCCATTGCCACTTTCCTCCACAGGCTGTCATCCTCCCTATTAAACTGCCACAATCACTTGCCCAGTAAAGTCTTATTGAAATGGGTTAAACTCCTCACCCCCGCCCCACCCTCCTTCAGCGGCATGCACACCTCTTCCCAACTCACCACACTGTATTTGAACGGATCATCATGACCTCGCCACCGAAAATTCCTCATCATCTTGTCAAGACCTTTGCCAATAAGAGCAGGTAAAGGGAGGATAGACATGAAGCAAGTAGGGAGACTCGATAACGCACTTCTGATCAACGTCCACATTCCCCCTTTGGAAAGGTAACCATGCTTCCAACCAGCTAACCTCCTTTGAACCCTCTCAAGAACCGGATCCCACACCGCCGTGGACTTAAACATAGCCCCTAAGGGGAGGCCAAGATAAGTAGAGGGGAGCGAGTCGATCGTACACCCAAGCATCCCAGCCAAAAGGCCCAAGTTACCGACATCCCCAATGGCAATCATTTCGCTCTTCCTGACGCTGATACGGAGCCCAAACACCGCGCCTCAAAACACACCAGCAACATCCTCACCTCATCCACAGTCGCCCCAGAAAAAATAATAGTATCATCTGCAAAGAGCAGGTGAGAGATAACAACATTCTGGGGAAGAGAGCTCCCGATCAAAAAATCGAAGACCAGACCACCCTCCACCGTACACCTCATCATACAAGAAAATGCCTCCATAACCAGAGTAAAGAGAAATGGGGACAACGACTCGCCCTGCCTAAGACCCCGAGTGCTCGAGAAGAAACCAATGGGCACCCTATTCACCAGGACGGAGAATTTGATAGAGGAGACACATCTCTTAATCCACCTGCACCACCGCTCTCCGAAAACCATCCTCCTCAGAAGATAGAAGAGGAAGTCCCAGCACACATGATCATAGGCCTTCTCAACATCAAGCTTGCAAAGAATGCCCGGGGTCCCACTTCTCAACCTAAACTCAATGCACTCGTTCGCCACCAAAACTGCATCAAGAATCTGAAGGCCACCCACAAACGCACTCTGAGCATCGGACACGAAGGGATCAATCACCCTTCTAAGTTTAATCGATATGACCTTACAGATAAGCTTATACACACTACCAACAAGACTGATGGGTCTGAAATCCCTCACATTCGTCGCTCCACCGAACTTGGGCACCAAAATAATGAAAGTAGCATTTAAACTCTGCAGAAAGTACCCCTGTCATAGAACTCATGGAAAACCGCCATCACATCCTCCCTGATAACTGACCAACAATGTTGGAAAAAGGCCATAATGAACCCATCAGGGCCGGGAGCCTTGGCCCCAAACATAAACCTCAAAACCTGGACCACCTCCTCCGTGAACACTCATCCCCCGAAATGCTAGCCACTGGAAGCTCATCCATTTTGGGGTGCCAAGACTCCTCCGTGTACAATCCCGCATAGAACTGTCTGATCTCCCTACGAATGTCGCTCTCCTCGATGTACTCCACACCTCCTCTACTACTACCTTCCCAATATGATTAAAGCGACGACGTGAGTTAGCCGGTTTATGGAAAAACTTTGTATTGTTGTCCCCTTCTCTATTTGCCAAAGAGCCCTAGACTTTTGCCTCCAACAAAGCTCTTCCTGAATCAGTCTCCTCCCCAACTCCCTTTTTTCTCTTCCCTAGCCACCCTTTCCTCCCCGGAAAGCCCGCTCAACCCTCGTCGAGGCCCCGAATATCCTCCATAAGCTACGCAATCACCCCCCCCCCCCCCCCCCCCCCACATGCCCAAACACATCATGGTTCCACCGAATAAGATCCCCTTTAAGACGGAACAATTTAGAAGTCAATCTGAAGCTAGCATTACGCTCCACCTCATGCCCCCCTATCAACAAAATCCTCCTCCTTAAGCCACATATTCTCAAATCGAAACGGGGACCTCCCGCCCCTACTCCCACCACACTCCAGAAGGATAGGAGAGTGATCAGAAGTGAGCCGCGTAAGGCAGGATTGAGTTGCCCCCAAAAATTGTTCCTACCACTCAATAGAGAGAAGATAACGATCTAACCGAGAAAACGAAGGTTCGTCCCTTAGTCTAGACCAGGTATATAGACCTCCCTCCAAAGGAAGGTCCACCAAACCCAACTCATCGATGAAATCAAAGAAATCCCGCATAAATGAACTCAATCTCCTCCCACCACTCCTCTCTGAGGTAAACCGAACAAAGTTGTAATCTCCCCCCGTACACCACGGAACACCCCAGACACTCTTGACCCCCGCCAATTCCTCCCACAACTCCCGACGGTCCAAGTCCTCGACAGGGCCATAAATCACCGAAAAGCTCCAAGTGAAACCATCCTCAACATTCCTGAATAAACATGAAAGGGACCAACAACCCACCAACACATCAAGCTTCTCCACCACTTTATTATCCCACATAATAACAATCCCTTATGAAGCCCACTCTGAATCCAGACACCACCACTTTATACTACGCCCTCCCCAGAGAGACTGCACCAACTCCCTATCCAAATCTCCCATCTTCGTCTCTTATAAACACACAACATCCGTCCTTCAACGCAAAACGGGTCCACTAACCACTCCTCTTTTCCCGGGGTCATTCAAGCCCCGCACATTCCAGAAAATAATGCATAGCTTCATCAAAAACCGATGTTAACCCCTCCCCCCCCCCCCCCCCTTCTACCACCTCTACCTTACCCCTCGCCTCTCCTCTATATCATGGAACAAAGATAGGGCCTCCTTCTCGTTCCCCAAACAAGTTAACCCTAAAAATTTGTTGAAACCCCCATCATACTAGACACCCATTCCTCCACCTCACCCTCCCGGATCTTCTCTAAACTCACCTCCCCTTCCCCGTCCAACAACCCTATCTCAACCCACAACCTGGGGGACATGCCTTCCATAATACTAACACACTCTTGCCCGCACAACGACTCCCCCAATGCTGCCGAAAAATCCTGCTTATTAACCCCCTCCCCCCCCCCTCCAACTCTCCCTCACTCTCCTCCACTACCGTGCAAAGAAGGCACCTCTTCTAAGAGCCGATCCGGACGAGCTGAGTGTATTTCGACCCTCGGACACACCAGAAAACGAATCTGCACCGTCATAACCAACCTCACCTCCTGAATAAGCTTTTTTACCCTTATCAACCCCATATTGCACCTTAAATTTACCAAGAACATAATCACCACTATTTCTTTCTTGTTTTCCCTAAAAGCACCACTTTTAATTACCCAACCCGAATTAAGAAGGGGACCGATTCTATTCAAAGTAGACCATTGCTTACCAATTTTAACAGCAGAGGGAGGGTTGATTGTTACCTGACCAATCTGAGCAACACTACTATCGTCAACTTGCACCAACTTGGTACGCCCCCCTACATCCACCTCAATAGACAAAAGACCTACCCTATGCACATCATCAGACGTCAACAGCTTAGACCCATCATAACTGTCAATCTGCAAATGGGTCTCCATCACCTTATCATTTCCAACCACTCCACACTCCTGCACAAGACTAGACGTGGAGCACATGGGGCCACATTAGAAGCCATAGTGCCCAAGTGGGTCTGCTTAAGAGTGGCCACTTGCTTGCCAAGTACTAAACCTCCAGCAGGAGATCTTAAAAGCTGCCCACTATCGGCCACTGTAGCACCAAAACCCAGGTGACCAACAACCTTTGACTTGTCAGCCACCCTCTCTCCTATGAAACCCTCTACTTGCCCCCTATTGTTCACAGTCCCCATGCTAATAGACACCGGTGGGATAGCTCCGTCCACCTTAGTACCGGAGTTGAGAACCAACAAATCAGAGGAAGCTGAACCTCTGTGAGCATCTATACCGGCCACTATAGGACCGGAGTTGTGTACCAAGATAACCAGCAGGAGCAACCCCACTTTGCGACCCTGCGAATGCCACCGCCCCTACTCCTGTTTCGTCCAGCCCAGCCTTGACAGTTTCACCGGAAGAGGACTCACCCAGACAAATGTTATCTGCAATAAGATGAGGATGCAACACCTGAACACTAGCACCGTGCTTAAGCGTCGCACTCATGCGATTACCCAACTCAGAAGCACTGTTCTAAAAAACTTGCCTAGGCCCTAGGCACGCCTAGGCTTGAGGCTTGGGAGAAACGCCCCGCCTTAAGATTTTGACGCCTTATGCTTGGTAAAATCCTTAAGGCGTACTCTTTCTCTAAAAACAACAATGATTTAGTGAAACGATATCGCCTTTTAAAGATTTTTTTGCAAACCGGACCATTATCTCATCCAAAATAATCAAATAGTATTTTTATTTGCAAATATTCAGACATATTTTTATGATATGTACAATTTTAGTATTTTAATAGCCTTGTTATGGTTAAAAAATATTAAAATATATTAAAAAGGCCTAAACGCCTTTTCACGCCTTTTTACGCCAAGCCCGCCTAGACTTCTAAGGCTTAAGACTTGGCCTCCACGCCTCGATCACGCCCCGCGTTTTTTAGAACCTTGCTCAGAAGATACTGCTCTACTCGCCGTGGAACCACCAGCCAACCTGTGTTACCTTCCTAACACCCCTCTAAAACCATCGTGACTATGTAGAAAATTTGTTTTTGATTCTGACCAACGTCCACCCCCTGAGGCAATGAGCTATACCCTCCAAACTTCTCCAGTTCAGGTACTTCTACGCCTTAAAAATAGCACTTCGTTGGAATCTCAACATCCACTGGTAGTTCGAAGACCCACCCACCAGCTTTGATAGACACCATATCCGGAATATGCCCACTCCCTTTAACCAGAATCCTTGCCCACCTCAGCTCATCCCCCATCTGAGTGTCCTCACCTATGGCCTGGAACACTTCCATACCCCACATGTGAAGTGGTAGACCCCCAACCCTAATCCAATGACTAGACGAACGTCTGCCATTCTTAGAGCAACACCCCAAACCCCATGCACAGTCCAAAGCTTCTTCTCCAGAATCCTAATGGCTTCCTTCGCAGACGCAAATATGAAACAGAAATAAGAAGAGTTCAAATATCTTACCACCACTCCACCAACTGGTCGCCAATGTATGTTAATCCACTCCTTCATTTTCTCCACCAAAGGTTGTAAGCAATCTGCAGAGCCAACTCTCCCCCCACCAGTGCTCTCTGAAAAAAGCTTACTCTGGACAAACATGAATGCTTATCACCCCCTTCAAAACAGGATCAGAATGAACTCTCAACGGAGAGAAAGGCCAAGACTCAACGGAAGCCGCTTGTAGATACAATCTATGATCCTCCACCATCACTCACCGCTGGATAGGACCTTATCTCACTGTTCACTCTTATTATCTTATAGTTACCTTCCTACAAACTCATTTTCTTCATGTTTAGGTTGAGCTTTTTGAAGCCTCACATTTAGCTTTGGAAGGTGAAACCATATTGGATGAGGCTAATGTTTACACCACTCAATATCTCAAATGTATTGGGGAAAATGATTAAGAGGTTATTATTGTCCATAAAATAACAGGAGGCAAGTCAAAATATAGATAAGTGAGGGATTTAACAGAGATGTCCGTTCGTCCGATCTTCGCAGTTATATCTATTTTTTATAACCTTGAGAGGGTAAAGTCTAAATACGGCATTATTTCAGGAGGCTGAGTAAAAAACCCAACATATTACAAATAAATCCTCAGGATCTCATGTACACATCAATTTCATGCAACATACCTAAACAATCTTGAAGTAAATGTGTGAGCTTTGAATTTCTGCAAAATCACAAGAAGGAAATCAGATTGAGAAAAAACTCAAAAGATAAATATGAACTTAATAAGGATAATAAAAGAAAACCTGTATGGTATGTGATTGCTTTTTGTGGCCAAAGCAGATATGACATCCCCGAGAGCTGAAAGTGATCTATTAATATTTTGAGCTTCCTTAAGACGTTCACCTTGTGCATCAGTTTTTGCCAGTCTCTCGCTGCCTGCCAAATCCACAAGCCAAAGCTTGCTCTTCGTGCACTCACCATTCATCAGATTCTTTGCTCTTACCAATATGCAAATCATGCTATAAAAAATAAAACAAGTGACCAATTGACAAGAGAACCAAGATTAGTTCGCTTAAGCAGAAAACACTACGTTCTGCACCCTCTCTATATGCTGCTAGATAAGAAAAGAGAAAAATTGTGGGCGGGCCGGTCCCGAGATTGTTGGTGGGGGGGGGAAGTTGGGGGAACTTTGAAATGCCTCCCCCCCCCCCCCCCCCCCCACACACACACACACACATACATATATTTTAGAAAATGCTTGAGGTTCATAAAAAAAATTTGCTAATTATTCAACATAATATCAGGTTTATATTTATTTACTTATAATTATTCTTATTCTACTTATTGTTATTATTTTGTGATGTCCTAGTCGAGAAAGGTGAGAGATAAGATTTCAGACTCCTTTTTCTTTTAACTACTGCATTGTAATTGTTTAGTTTATAGTTTTTAATGAGTTTATATCAGCGAGTGGGATTGAAGTCTTAAATGAGAGTGGGGCTCAAATATTAATTTTAACTCAGTTTGGGCCTATGTAATGGAGTGAGTAAAAGTTTCTAATTTTATAACACCCACAATCACGGTTTATAAACTTTCCTTCTATATTGGTTTAAAAAAAGCCAGATAACTATGCTTATTATTTTTGGGGGGATTGTGGTTGGGGGAGGGGGATTGACCTATAAATTTTCAAAACTCAGGGGCACGGGGCCGCTGCTTGTCTTGCCTCCTCTTAAGGCCGACCCTGATTTGGACACTAAATTAGGTTTAGACTAACCAATGGGATCGGCTACTATGCTCATTCACATTGTTTGATCCTACAGCCCTTGCATTGCTTCCAGCCTGCAGAGCATTCCACACCTCTCTGACATTTTGAACTTTGGCTTCCACAATCCCTGGCACATGATGAACCCCTTCAGCAGCTTGCCTTACTTCCAATCTTCAAAAAGCAGAAATTAAAAACAGATATCAATTGACATTCTACTCGACACTCAAAACAACAAACAAAGTAACCTAAATTTGAGCAAATGAAATTATACACAACCAAACGAAAAAATTTACTAACATTCAAAATTACAAAGCCCAATTTGACTAATAAAAAAGGAATACAACTCATTGGTTTCTTTAGGGTTAATTGGCCTTTAGAGTTTGGCTAGTACTATTTTCCACTTCTTGAACTTTGGCCCCCAAAGCGTCATAATTACACTTTTGTGACACTTCGTGAGAATCTCTTGTATTATTTTATAAGTATTTACGACATTTAGGAGTATAAGTCCAAGAAGTGAAATATAATGGGGGCAAACTCCACATAAAATAAAAAAAATCAAGGCCAAAGGCGAAATAACTTTCGAGTGTTTGACCAAAAGACATTTGGGTAAGATGCATAAGCAATGATGTTACTTTTTTGACGCTGGTGAGGTAGCAAGCAAATCCCTGATTTGCTCATTGTAAACTTCAAGCACACAGATAGATATGCTGTATGCAAAAGTCTCTTTCCTTTCCTCGACCAGTTTAAACAGCTGTTCCAAAGTTCTATAATTGACTCCTCGGTTCTGATCTGTACCCTCCATCGTAAAAGTCTTTCCCGTCCCAGTTTGTCCATAAGCAAATATGCAAACATTGTAGCCATCCAACACCGAAATGACCACAGGCGCAGCATCCGTGTAGACATCAACTGGTACAACAAAGCAAATTCCTTGTAAGCATGAGGTCTATATGATACCAAACCTGAATAGTACTCCTTACACAATCACGCATCTAAATTACTCCAAATTTCAAATTTAATCAAGAATATATCACAAGTACTCAACAACCAATTTAGAGTGAAATCAAGCAAGGAATCTAGAGATAGCTACAGAATATTAAAACACACACACGCACCAAAAAAAACAGTAGTGATTATCATGAGTTAAAAAAAAAGTTCTGCAATCTTGAAAAAAATTGTTGTTACGATTTAAGATAGTTTCCTAAATTCAGATAAACTTGTGCATACCTTGGTCGTCCTTTGGTGTGTAAACACGATCAAATTTGTATACTTTTCTTGTGGAAAGTATCCCAAGTTCTCCATCCTTATGGGCTTCAAAATCGAGAATTGTCGCATACCCAGATGAAACCTCCTCTTTATTTAGTGGTCGGCACCTACAAAACACCCGAATGTTCCCTGATACAAATAGTTAAAAAGAGACGCTTGAATCAGTTTTTTTTTTCATAGAACGATTTAAATCACATAATCAAATAAGAAAAATACAAAAGAATGTACCTTTTGCTTCCTGAATTTGGTTGTATAGCTTCTTTCTCTGCGCCTGCTCCTCACCGTACATCAACTTAAGATTATCACACTGTGCAACTGCAATAATAACAGCGTAAGGTAAAAATCAAGAACCAACAGCAATATATATGAGATTAGGGCTGGCCATGGCCAGTTTTAGGGCCAAGCTTATCTTGTGTTTTGGTTCTCTATTTTTCAATTTTGTTGGCACATCATGTTTTGAGGCGTAACTGTTTTGCGGTGAGTATTGTCAGTTAGTTTATGCAGTGTCCGTACACAGCCCACTTAGACGTCTATCATATTTTGAGATATCTCAAGTCATGCGCTAAAGTTGTTTTATGCCCCAAGATGTCAAGAAAGGCTTTTCATGTTCTCACGTATTCGGAGTATGCTGGGTCCAAGACAGATTGAGGTTTCATTTGAGTTTTTGCATAATTTTGTTATTTTAAAAAAAGAATAATGATATGAGTACCAAAATCTCCCCCAAATCTAATGTGGATTCCACTTACTCTCTCACCTGCCTATTAAGTATTGCCTTGTGTTATGGGGTCCCGCCAGGGCACCATATTAATTGCTTTTTGGGGAAGTTATTTGGGACTCATAGCACTACTCTTAAAAAAATCGGTCAAACTTTTGCAGCTTTTAAAGTGCTTTAAAAGATGCAAAAGTTTGACCGATTTTTTTAAAATAGCAAAAAATATTATTTTGAGTTGATTTTTTTTTATATGGGTCTATTGAAATGTTTAAACATCATATAAAAAAAATCGGTCGAAATTTTTTTTTTTTTACTATTTTAAAAAATTGTTATGCACCATTGGTATGAAAAGGAAACTCTCACTATATATATATATATATATATATAAAATCAAAGGGTGGGATGAATTATAGTATTTTTATATGTATACAAGAAGTTGGTTTGGTTCAGTTTGTCATCGATTTTTATTAAGTAAAATAGTCAGCCAAACAGAAGGGGATCGATATTTCCTCTATAAAACCGTTGGCCAAACTAGCTTTAAATAACCTGTCGATTTTGGTCCGATTCGATTCGAACCGGTTAGGTTTTCTCGTTTATCGGTTAATTTGCCCAACCCAGAGGCCGAAAACCATACATTGCTAAGGAAACTTGTGACTTTGATTTTGAACGATTCTGGGAGAGTTAGGTCTTGAGGCAAAAGCATCATCTGAGTTGTTTGTGACAACAAGTCGGACATCATGCGTGCTTCTAATTCTGTTCTTTTAAAGAGGACGAAGCACGTGGTGGTGGATAATCATTTCATTCAAGAGAACGTGAGGCCTGGCACCATTCATCCTTCATTAGTAATGAGACAACGGACTTCTTCATCAAAGTTGTTGGGTCATCTGTTATCGGGTCTTCTATTGCTAAGTTGGGCTTGATTAATATCTTCGCTCTAATTTGAGGGGAAGTATTGGATTACCTCGTTAGGTTAGTCAGTAGTATTTTTCCTTTATATGGCCTTCGTGTTTTGGGTCGTAGTTACGGAGTATTTTACTTTTTTATCTTTGTATTCTATCGAAATTTTTAGATTTGTAACATTTTTCTAAGTTAGTATAATTATAATTATTAGGCTTCCTAATTGGGTAAGCCTTCACAAATTACTTTAGAAGTACTAAAAACTAGATTGTAGATAAACTATGCATTTTAGAATAAAATATACACAAAGAGTCAAATCTTGTGATTATAGAAATAAGGAGACTTCTATTTGGCACATATTACCATGGTCTATTTTTCTGGATAAACAATAATGAGGCCAAGAAAGACAGAACTCAAGTCCGGGAGGCCTAACTTCTGGTCCAACCCCATCTTACGAGCTTATACCATGAGCCAAACCCTCTCAATTTCGGGGTGGGCTAGGCCACCCAGCTCAAGGACGCCACTAGTTGAGATGTAAACTTACCCAGCTCTTCAACTGCAGATGCCATCTCATGCAAATCAGGAATTGAATTAGCACATTCATGTGCTTCACAGGAGAGCTGAGAATGCTCTTGCTTCATGGTCTGCAAAATAAATACATAAAGAGGATTTATTGTTCTCAAACTGATTTCAAATTGAGCCTGCAAGGCTACTTTCATTTTTCATGTAAGTTTACCTTAATTTTCCTCCCTAATTCATCAATGGCTGCAATCCATAAATTTCTATCCCGTTGATACTTACTAGAGACATTTCTCAACTTTGCCGCTTGCAGAACAATCGTTTGATCTGGATGAATATTTATGCATGATCAGATAATTTTGCATTTCTAAACAGTAGATATCTTTGAAGTATCCCTTGAATTTGATCATTAACATTAGGGAAATTTTTTGTATCAGATGATATCCAGCGTTAAACTTTTCTTTCTGGAATTCAGCTTGTCATTGAATACATTAAATATTTACTTTTAAAAAAAGAAAATGAATAGATATTGAACCAGACTTTACCTAGACAGTGGTTCTGGAAAGATTTGTTGTCAAGTTCCATTTTAATTTTTTCTAGCTGTTGATTTAGAGATGTTAGCGACATCCATGCCTGATAGCATTCATCTGTCTTCAGCTGACATTGAGTGCTAAGCTCCTCTATCTTTTTCTCATACTTTGCAGTATATTTTACTCCAGGATGTTTATTCTGCAAATTATATCACTTTAGACCAAGTTAACAATTCAGAAAGCTTTTATAAAGTCATTAATCTTCACTTCAAAATGTGACCTGAGTAGTTTCCATCTCAGCAGTGCAATTGTCGCACACGAGACACCCTTGTTTGACCTGAGAAACTATATTCAAGTGGCACGAAAATAAGATTATTTTGATATCAAAATGTTCACCACAATTAATAATACAGGATAAAACAATAAATACCAGGTAGTTGTGGTGCTTCCTTAATACAAATTCCACTAATTATTGGAAGACTTCCCTGAACTCCATCAAACCTGATCAGCACCACCCCATTATCCCCCACAGTGACCTTAACATCAACCACTTGTAATGGCCTATTGGCACCAACAATGGAATATATATCAAGTTTGGATACGACCTGCCATTTTTACGGATGAAAACAAATTGTAATGGACTAATAAAGTCAACCAATACCCACAAACATCATAAGTAATCATTATCAATACAACAATAAATTTTCGTAAAACTTTGTGCACCTTATAACAAAGTACTCCTTCCGCCCCAAAATAAAGTCTCTCGTAAAAGTCACAAATTCTAAGGAAAAAATTCCTCCTATAATTTAGCCTCTTAATTTTTTTTAACGCTACGCCCAGGAGTTAGTTTTTCATGCTATTTTAAATACCATTCCTTGTGTATTAAATACTCATTTAATTGAACTTTTTGGGGTTCTACAGGAATACAGGATTGGTAATTTCACACATGGAGTCTCAATACCCATGTTAAGAGTTTGAATCACACAATGTCAATTCCCTTCCTAATCCTCAAATTCTTTTCTGTGAATTTATAAATGTAGATTCTTCGAAACCACAAATACTCGAAACAAACGAGCATTAAAAGGAAAATAAAAGAAGATTTCAGAAGTAATACTTTGTATACCTTCTCTTCTTGCATGAAGACATCAAAGACCCTCATCCCTTTAGGACCATTTGTATTTATGATTTCAGCAAAATGAAGATCTACAAAATAGTCTCCAGGAGAGAGATTGTCGAATCGGTAACAGAAATTTCCGACCCGCGCAGACTGGTAAAGAGATTGAAATTTTCCAGTGTCAAATATAATTTCTTCGGTTCTCAAAACATATCCTCCTTGGAAACCATTGCCGTTCATGGCTATATTTGAATTTTCTACTTCCTTTATGGCTTCACCCCCGGCATTCACAAACTTCAAAATGTTCTCTAATACAAAGAAAAACATAAAATAAACACTCGACTCCACAAGATATTCACAATAAATATGCAAATAGGTGAATAACTGTGATCACACGTATATATAATGGTAAAATAGATGAATATTCAGGTGCGTTTGATATGCAACATTTGTCATAGCAAATGTAAAAGATTTCATATTTTTTAACTTAAGAAGTGTGAGGTGCTAGATTGGCAGATTGCACAAATTTGCTTGGAAAAGTTATACACCCATAAATTGCAGATTGCACACTAAACTTTTAGCCCTGCATTTTCCATAGAAAATTTGCAATAAGATTTGTCATGCTACCCATAAATTGAAGTTGAAAATGGCTCAAGGTGTTAGGTTATTTGGGATTCCATAGCATAGGAGAGAAAAATACCCAAAACTAAAACTTGACAGTAAACTAACCTGTGGTTGTGATTTTTGTAGGCCCTGTTGGAACAAGTCTGGAACCCCACACACACAAGACAGAATAATCTTGTTCGTCGTCCTCGTTGTAATTGGTTCGTGTATTTAGAGATGTATCTTCTTCTCTTAACAACGGTGGCTCCATAGTTTCAAGAAGCCTGTTTGAACAACAACTGGGACTCGGACTTGATTGGGTATCCGCCATTTTTTCAGTTAAAGAAGAGGCCAGATCTTGAACTAACTCTCTGCACTGCACATTTGAATTCGAATTCTAATTTATTTGACCGTTTGTAAACCCAAAAATTACTAGTATCAATATAGCAAGGTCAAGGTCAAGGTCAAGGTCAAGGTCAATTCTATCCCTACTAATATCAAATTTTAAATATTAAATTTGGACTCAACTATGACGACCCTATACGATAAAAGTGTCTTTCAACGTAATGAAAAGTAATATGGTGAAATGCATTTTTAATTAGAGTTAAATTTCCTTCTCTATTTATGTTTAAAGCTTCATAATTATATGGTGTGCACTTATTCACAATGCCAACCTACCCAAAAAATAATTTTAAATAGGTGAAAACTTCTTTATTCTTGTTTAATGCTTTATAATTATAGGGTGTGCACTTATTCACGATGTCAACCTACCTACAAAATTATTTTAAATAAGTGAAAACTTATTTCACCATATTAAAACATATTTTACCTCGAATCAAACGGACTCTTAAATGGGTGCTGCGAAAGTCCCCCTGTCGTCATTTTTATTTTCCCTTCCAAATTATTCTCACTCTACTTAAGTTGCTCTCAACCATTATTTCACGAACAAATTATCACTAAAGTTAAATTTTACCAACAAGTTATCATTAAAGCTAAACTTCACCAACAATATAATAACTAGGGTTTGAAGTCATCAAAGTTACTATATTGAAGTTACAACAATCAATGCAAGGTGTTAATAATAGAAAATAAAACTACCTCAAATATTAGGTCTGGGGTAATTTTTGTTGTCCCAAAAAGTTTTGTTTTATGTATTTTTAATGATAGAAAAAATTAAACACGGGTTAATAAACTTACAGTGGTTCAGTATCGGGGCCCTGGGTAAGATGATCTATTTCGGGGTGATCCTAGTGAACCACTGTCAATTTAATTTTTTGAAAAGTGAAGTTTGGTTCGGGTATCACGAGTATACATATATATGTTGTTCAAAACATCCTGAACTATGGCAAACTTCACTCCTATAAATAGATATCTTGTTCGGCATAATGCTAGTGAATAAGAACAAATTGATTCGGGATCATTATGCCAAGAGAGAGGCCAATTCATCATGATGATACTGAATGGGGAACAATTTTTTTTGCTGGACTAAAACATCATTCGAGGTGTTTTACTGGTTGAAGGTAAATATTTGATGGATACACACGAAAAGAGAGGGATGGGTTTGAGATTTGTATATTTTTCTATGATATATGATCTAACGTACATGACTTTGTATAGTGGAAAAGCATACAGAAAAAATACTTTTCATTCCTAAGTCGTGGTCGTTAAAATCAAGGAAAAAATTTGAGAAAAATAAAATTATTTACAGAAAAGCTCAATTTGAAAATACTTTCAAAAGAGAAAAAATCGAATTCAAAATAAAAACGACATATTTCATCAAATCTAAGCCTTGATGAGAACTAAAATTTATAATAATATTTAAATAAAACATTATTTAAATTAAAGAAGAAATGAAAGATATTATACCAGATCGGCTATCTTGATGAGTCCTACAAGGCGACAATCATTCTTGATATTAATACAGTAAAATTGTATGCGAACGGGCCAAGGAAGAGTAGGCGTTTGAAGAAGATGTTTGATCTTATTATTATAAACATCCACCACTAAAGTCGTGTGACGAGTCTTTGACATAAGTTTCTCACATAGATGTTAGCCAATGAAACATCCGTAACCAATCATGCATATTGTAATTGGATTTATCGTGTTTTCGTCCAGATCCACCATCACCATTTCGTCACGGTCGGTTTCTCTCTCGAGTACTTCTATTATAACATAATTTTTTACATAATTTTTTATCGAAATTACACATGGCAGCGTGTTATTGGTTTGTTCTTTGGTCCCACTGGCGTGGACCCCACAAAAGAACCAATAGAAACCCTCCACATCATTTGTTAATTCCACTTTCGGTTAAAAATTCAGTCCCAATATCATTTTCGTTCTCTCTATGAATCCTCTTTTGATTTCTACGTGTGAGTTTGGGTAGGCGGTGAAAACGGGTTTATGTCGAAATAGATCACCCTGATTTGGTACGTATATCACGAATGAAATTGACTCCTATAGTGGAAAAGGTGTATGTTAGGGTTATTTGTCTCTAGATGTCATCGCTCTACGAAAGCCAAAACCAATAGACAATCAATATATCGATGGCTATATTTGATCAAGCCAATCAGATTTGTCCTCTCCACCCTTTTATCATGCACCATTACTCAAATATTTTAGAGGTCGTTCATTTATCTTAGTCAAGTGATTTACACATAACAACGACCCTCTTTTAATTTACAATACAAAACGATAAAATTCATTACAACCTGAGCAAATATCATATATTTTTATAAGTTAAATTGATAAATATCATAAATTTACATGATAAGTGAAATTTATAAATATGATTACCACTAATCCAATATATACACCATAGGCAACATGGTCCTTGAAATAATTGAGGAGTCTAAGTTATTTTGGACCCCCAAATTGTCGATTGATGGGCCAACATCTGCTACCTTTTTCGCACTGTATTCGACAGCTGAATTTTCTATCTTCTTGTATGATTACTCAATGTGCCAGCATCAGTATGGCTACGTTTAGCCCCAGCATCGACCTCCCCCTTCACATCATCCTAATGGCTACGCTCAGCCTCAGCATCATGTACAACATTATCCTCAGAGTGATAATGATGTACAACATTATCATTATGTGCTTCATATACAACATCTCGAGGCTTATTTGAACTGACAATACATAATAACGCATGAATATTTTCCCAATGCTTCCTCTCAGAAGTAGTTCCGACTCCCTTTTCAAACAAGAGTAGGTTACAAGTTTATCCGTTCGTAGCCTGCATTAAAATATAATGTATAATATAAGTAATTAGGTAAATAACTAACATATGTCATAGGTAAATAACTAACATGGGTCATAAGTAAATAAATAAACATACGGAGTTAACATACATAAATAACTAACATGAGTCATAGGTAAATAACTAAATATATATGAATAACTAAATGTGGTGACAAAAATCACAACACAAATAATAATGAAAGAAAACAATCACCAAGAAAATATGAACATCAAATAATCGCAATCATAACACAAGAATTTACATGGTTCGACAACTTGCCTACGTCCACGGAGAGGTCTACTATTTTTCTTATCAAGTAACTATCGAGATAGTTTTTTTTACATGCCCCTATGCCCCGAGCCAGGGGTACAATATATATTCAGTTGAGAGAGAGAGTGTGTTGGTAACCAACACGTTAACCCTGTATCCCTTGAATATCTCATCTGAGATTTTTAGGGATGAACTCGGTCATATCCTTTTATTCTAACCGTCATTCAAGACTCATAATTTGGGTCGGGTGCCTTTTACTATTCACTTAGGCTTGGTCGGATACTTTTATGGGCCTGGTAGATAAAAGGGTACCCATAATTGCCCCTAAAAAATTTTGGGGCCACAATTTGGGCTCACAAATTTTAAACAATGTCTCTAGTCTTCCTCTGATGGCACTATTGTTATTTTAAGATTAATAGGCGAGTGAATCTCCATTTTACAGTAAATTTAGACAATAAATATTCTTCGACTGTCGTGCACTACCATTGAGGGGTTTAACCCGAAGTGTTGGACAATTCACTTCGTCATTTCAACTTCTTGCTTTCTCTCACTTCTAAACCATCTTTTGCTCTCCAGTTTCCTCTTGCTTTCAAGCTTGTTCTTCGTAGTTCAAAATTTATTTCCTGCTCCTCGTCCTCATTCACTTATGGTTTCTTATCGCCTCAAGCTTGGTCTTTTCTTTGTAAGTCCTTAGTCCTTTTCTCTTTCTGCATTTCTTTCCTTTGTACCGTAGTTAGGGTTTATTCATGGAAAAAATAAACAACAAGTCTTTAACTGAATTTAGAAAATGCTACAATATCCTCAAATGCGTCGATATTGAGTGTGCCCCTATTTCTTGTAATGTCCGGGACGTTGAGGATGGCCACTGGATTCACGTTCTTTTGTTATCTCAGGGGGGTTTAACCTTTCCCCCTGAATTGTCTGTTCTTTCACTTCTTCCAATATTTCGATATAGTCCCTGCCCAGTGCTCTCTAAATGTCCGAAAGATCGTTAATGGTGTTCATATGATAAACCAGCTTTATGGCACTAACTTAGGATTGGTTGAAATTTGCTTTTGTTATACCTTCTCTCGTACGAGCTTTGGTTTTCTTTATTTAAAAGCAAGGACTCCAGACCGGATATTGCTAGTGAACCTACATGATTCCTATAAGGACCACTAGTCTGAGGGGTTTATTTCTAGGAACTGACGATTCCCTCCCCAAGTAGGGGGAGCAAGGTACAGCGACCTCGAATCCATATGTATGGGAAAGAGTATATAGGTTATTGTCCAACCTAGTTGCTTATTGATTGTTGCTCTAATGTGTTCTTCCTCTGGTATTTTCTTTTCTTTTTCAACAAATTCTAAAAATTAAGATCTTGGTCTTTACGAGATCTGTGTTATTGAGTTGATCAAATCTTGGAAGATAAGGGACTCTATTGTATCAAGTGAACATCCCGGGTCGGTTTCCTTCTTGTTGGAATACAAGAATAATACCACCAGCTTGATTGCCCATCCAATTGACTCCATTCCCCATCTTGATATTCCAGAGGAATAAGAAGAGGAAGAAGGTTCCCTCTAACCCATCGAGCTAGACGAGGAGGAGGAGAGAAGCTCAGAGGTGGTTATGGTGAGCTGTAGGTGACAGGGGTGGTTGTAGTGAGGGTGGATCCAGTGAGGAGGGATCCAGCGAGGAAAAATCTGGTGGAAAGAGGTCCAGCGAGGAAGGTTCTAGTTAAGGAGGTTCTAGGTCGGAGAGTTCTAACGAGGAAGACATGGCTCTCCCTAGAAGAAAAAACTTGATCGATGATTATGATGATGATGATGTCCTGTTGTCCAACAGGCTGAAAATATATAATCTAAAGTCTATGGTTACTGCTAGTGGTTCCCAGATAACAGCTCATGAGAAAGAGATGGAGAGGAAGGGGAAAGAAGAAGATAAGAAAGAAATAAAGAGGAAGAGAGAAGAGGAGAATAAGAAGAAAGAAGAGAAGAGGAGGAGAGGAAAAGAAAGGATGAATAAGGCACAAGCTTATCTTATGCCTGTGGTTGTCCCTGCTGAGGGGGCCTATGTGCTCTAGCCCCTCAGCTCACTCCTGTGATGCTCGAGAAAGAAGTGGTGATGGCGGACCACGAGCGATCTTCAAAGATGGGACCAGACCAGTTAGCCCTGAAGGCAGATCAGGGGCTTTCTTTGGTAAGGCCATTTCCTCTTTTTCTCTATCTCTTGTAATTTCTTCGTACTCTTTGACTCACATTTATTTCTTCCTGTAATTTTTATCTGACTACACCATCCTCAGGCGCAGTCGAAATAAGCTAGAAAGGAGGAACTCTAAGCTCGAGGAGAACCTGAAGACTACCCAGGAGGCCCAGAAGTCCTCCGAGAAGGATCTCATAGAGGCTGAGGCTTCTTTTGCCAAAGAGAGGGCTGGGGCTGCTAAGGAGCTGAAGGAACTCTGTGAGACCTACGAGCTGGTTATGGCGAGAAAACTGGCCGTCATAGATGAAAATAAAGGGCTTGCTGAGAAGGTGAAGAGACTGGAGACGGAAGTGGCCACCGTTAGAGAGAGTGGCTACAATAAGGGGTGGGAGGCAGCCTATAAAGATGTCGAAAAGCAGATCGACTACATCAGTCGGGAAAACTTTAAGAAAGGCTGGGATCGAGCCTTAGTTGCTGCTATATCATCTCTGTTCAACGAGCACAATCCTGGTCCCAAGCCGAACATTGATGAAGAAGTCCATACTGCTCGAACTACTGTGGAGCCTGTTGCTGATGTCCCTGCTGGCGATTAGGGAGTGAATCTTACCCCGAGCGAATGAGGTGTACCTGGGGCTGAGACAAATGAGGTTGCTGCCAACAAGGGGAAGGATCCAGCCCCCACCGAGCAGGTTGAGGTCGCCCAGTAGACTTCTAGGCTTTTTTCCTTTACTTATGTATTTTTTATTCTTTCTTTTTGTCATTCCATGTATCTGTACCTGGCTAGTGCCATTTTTTAATAAAATAAAGGAACTTTATTTTCGCATTCATTGATATACCTATCATTTATGTTCCATGTCTTGTAGTTTGTCGATCTTGATGATTACATTCCTACCACCTCACGCCTAAGCCAAATCCTTGGTTCGAATATAAGCGACCAAGCTCGCCGAGCATTTATCAAGATTTACAAATCCCTTAGGGCAAGGAACTAGGACTATAAAGATCGGTCTGAAGTATTCGTCAGGCTGAAGGATATGCATGCAGAGATGGAGGAGGTTGGTGCCTTTATTCAAGAAGAGATGGATGCTCTGAAGGCTAAACTATTGGACGCATCCAAGATCAATCAGGTTTGGGAGGTTCGGCAGCAGGAAAATGATGCCTTGAGGAGGGAAATTATGCGCCTTAAGGAAAATGCCCCAAGCAGTGCTCCCCGAGTTATTCAAGATTCCTCATCGTTATCCATGCGGTGAGCTAGGAGAGATTACGACAGTTCCGAAAGGGATATTATCGAGCTGAAGGGGGATGTTCAGCGAGCATACATAATCGTTATCGAATTATAAAGGGATATTACAAATTTACGACATTTATTTTAAAAGGCAGGTGTGGGCTGATGGTTATGATCAAGGTTGGATAGATGCCCCCACCAAACTGAAAGAAAAGGAGGAGCTGGCCTTTATTAAAGGGTAGCTAAGTGCCCTCAAGGAGTTGATGGTCCCCAAAAATTCTCCCTTGTGGTGTAGGCATGAGATCACTCCCCCAATCTTGGAGTCGAATCCCTTTCGAAGGGATGATCGTTGGATCCCCATTGATGCTATTCCAAGGAATCTGCTGGAGTTGAACTTGAAAGAGGTTGTGGAGAGCTTTACCTCTCATCCTGATGATGGTCGGAGAGCTCGAGTAGTGGACTACCTTGCCCAGCGACCTGGATCCTCTTAGGGTTGATTAATTTCATTACCATTGTACATGTAATAATATAATTCTTAGTAAGAAATAAAATATTTATGTTTTAGGCATAGGCCGACTAAACATATGTTACTTATTTTCGACTTATTGATAAACTCTAGTCATTTTGGGCACTACCGTTGACTATATGTTATTTAGAGTTTAATTTTAATTGAGTATTCCCACAGTCCAGTATGCCTTAGATATACCATTTCGCCCACTTTACCCTTTAGGTCGAGTCGTCACACTACCTTAGGCCTTAAGTAAGGCAATGGCGAGAATACACCTGATGGATGGGCGATCCACCCGCGCAGAATTTTGGAGCCAAACTACGTTGGCGACCAACCTGAGTTGGTCATATTACCTAAGGATCTTCTGTAGGTCTTTATTTGTTGCCAGAGCAACCTAGGAAGCCAATTGTGTTTTGGAACAAAGGACCGAGGAGGGTTATTACCTATTGACCCTGCTAGCTATGCTTTGAACAAGTTAAGATAGGATAGTCTTAACCAATGGGTTGCAATCATAAGAGGTTGGTTTAAAAGATCCTTCGATTGAAGTAAGCTAGCCAACTCACTATAATCCAGGAGTTCTATTATACTTATAAAAAAAGTGGAGCCTATAACTTGGAGAGGGTGAATATAACTAAATACATTTTAGACAACCAATACATATAGAATGCCAGGGCCAATCGAGTTTTATTAATCAAAGTCATAAATAAAGAGCAACATTAGTTTATAAAATAAAAATTTCCCTAAACTAATGGTGCATGAATAAAGAAATCTAGAATTAGAATTTCTTCAGGTTGGCCGCATTCCAAGCCCTTGGTATCTCTCTGCCCTCCAGCGTTTCCAAGTGGTAAGCTCCTTGTAAGTCATCACTTATGAACTTAAAACGTCCTTCCCAGTTCGGTCCCAATTTTCCATCTAATGGTCTGACAACACTTTTCAATGTGGAGAATCTACTCAGGATTTAACGACTCAGTAGTCTGATCAATGCTGGGTTGCACGAGGAAATCTATTTGGATCGTTCTTCTCAAGTCAGAGTCTATTGCTGATCTTAAAGATGCTAGAGCATCTGCATGGTTGTTATGTCCTCTAGGGAACTGGTGAACATTAACTTGATCGAAGTTAGCTATTAGTCCCTTCACAACAGCGAGATAAGCTACCATCCTTTCATCATTTGCATTAAAATCACCGTATATCTGGTTAGATACCAGTTGAGAGTCGTCGAAGACTTGAAGGTGCCTTGCCCTTAGCAGTAGTGCTTTTCGTAGTTCGACGATCAGCACCTCGTATTATACCTCATTGTTGGAGGCTTTAAATCCAAGTCTGATTCCCTGCTCGAGCACTGTATTTTCAAGAGTCATTAGTACGATACCTACTCCTGCCCCTTGAGTTGGAGGCTCCATCAATGTATAAGGTCCAAACACTTGGTTCCTATAAGCTTTCCCTTAATCGTCTTGTTTCTGGATGATCACAGGGTTGTTCTCCTGTGAACTCAGTGATGAAATCGGATAGGATTTGCCCCTTAACGGATATTCTTGGTTGAAAGTGAAAATCAAACCTTTCGAGCTCGACCTACCACTTCGATAGTTGACCAGAGAGGTCTGCTTTCCTCAGAACAGCCTTGAGGGGGTGCGAAGTAACCGCGAAGATGGAGTGGGACTCAAAATAATGCTTCAATTCCCTTGAGGTTATCATCAGTGTGTAAGAGAGATTCTCCAATGGCAGGTACCGCTGCTCGACCTCTAAAAGGGTCTTGCTTGCATAGTAAACTGGATGTTGGCTCCCCTCTCTCTCACATACAAAGGTAGAGCTCACAGTAAGGTCTGATACTGTAAGGTAAAGATATAAAGGATCATTCTCTCTAGGAATCGCGAGCAAAGGGGGCCTGTTGAGATAGGACTTGAGTTCTTCTAAGGCCCTCAAGCAGTCCTCATTCCATGTTATGCCCTTGTTTCTTTTTAACAACTAAAAAAATAGCTGACACCGCTCTGAAGACTTAAAAATAAATCGGTTAAGTGCAGTGAGCATTCTCGTGAGCTTCTGTACATCTATTACTGTTTAAGGGGGTTGAACTTTGTTGATGGCATCAATCTAGTCGGGATTCACCTCTATTCCTCTCTTTCTAACCAAGTATCTAAGAAATTTTCCTGACTAGACATCGAAAGAACACTTACTTGCGTTGAATTTCATTCGATATTTCCTGAGGATTTCGAAAGTCCTTTCCAGGTCAGAGAGGTGATTGTCCTTAAGCATGATCTTGACGAGCATGTCATCGATGTAAACCTCCATAGTATCCCCCATTTGATCTTTAAACATCTTCATAACTAGCCGTTGATAGGTCTCTCCTACATTATTAAGGTTGAAAGGCATAACTTTATAATAGTACAAACCAATAGTGGTTATGAAGGAGGTCTTATCTTGATCCGGCACATGAAGGGGGATTTGGTGGTATCCAGAGTACGCATTTAAAAAGCTCATCCTCTCATGTGTTACTATAGAATCGACCAACTGATCAATCTTCGAAAGGGGGAAACTGTCTTTGGGGAAGGTCCTTGTGATACCCCATCTAAATTAATAACGGGTGGCCAACCCTATACCAAGATAAAACAGGAATCTCAAGTGGATCATTCTTGTCATCACCGTAGCACAAAATAAAAATCTAACTAACCACCCAAATATAAAATAAGCGGATGCCAAAAAATTTCAAGACATATAAGAAACTACAAACCAACATGAAATAAGACTACAAAACATGATAATATAAACACGAGTACAACAAAAGATATACCCAAATATGTTCTCGGGTCACAGACAATCACTACAAGAAATTGTACATTTTGCTGCGAAAAAAATCGTAGCCAAATGTTTACATTTTGTTGCTGAACATATTTGGCAACGATTTTTTTTTCGTAGCAGTATCGTGGCCAAAGCCCTGTGGCTAAAAGTATATGAGAACGAATATGAATTTCGTGGCCAATAGTAGACTTATTGGCCACGAAAAAATATCGTAGCCTATTATGTACCTATTCGCAACTATTTTTTATCGCTGTTGTTTGTCAAAAAAATTTGTAGCAAATAGCATAATTTCGTAGCAAATTGTCTCCCATATATTCTTAAAAATTTGTGGCTAAATAAGTTTTTAATTTTTGCCACCACTAAAAATCATTGCAAATAGACTTTTCTGACACATATGTCCACAAATAAAAATCGTGGCTACTGTTATATATTATTATTTTTTTGTGGCTAATGTTATATATTATTATTATTTGTGACTAATGTTATTAGCATTTTTAATATTACTTTTAACTATTATTACTAGTTTATTTTCATTCCAAATAGTTATCACAAATGTCATTTTCATAATGACAATTAACTAATAACATTAATATTTTGCGACATTTACATGTTCATCCGCATATTAAAATGTAAAATCATGTTCACAAAGTACATTTATTTCAAATGCAAGGTGTTATGAACATACTAAGACCCCATCTTTGTGCCAAAAATTCCACACATGTCATAATATCTAATCACAAAAATACACCATTTGTGTGCCAAAAGTTCCACTTAAAAGCTAAGTCATAATATCCGATAACAAAAGTTAACAAAAAACTAACACAATGTCTAATAACAAAAATATCGTGATCGCCATAACAATCTCCTAAATTTTCCATTCGGTTCGCCACATCCAAATATGTTTTGCCAATAAAAGTCCTCATCCCTTAATATCTGCAATTCATCATAAAAAATTGTCAGTTAAGTTTTATAAATAAGAATAATAAAATCACTATTTATTACTTGAATAGAAAAAGATCTCTCAAGTGACATACCATTGAACTAAAGATTATGTTGATTGCATTTCTCTCGAAATAAGCAAGGATTGAATGTTCTTGTCAGATTCAACTTGCTTAGCTAAAATGGTGTCTATGAGTGCCCGTTGAGAAGACGTCTCCTCTTGTTGCTTCATTGTCTCCTCACGATGAGCTACAAACTCCATCTCTTGAACTTTTAAGCGCTCCATCAACTCCATTCGAGCTCTAACAGACTCATTAAGAGCTTCCTCCAATTGTACATTTTTTGGTTGCAAAGATGTCTTAGAATTAGTTGGTTTGGGACCATGCCCAAACCCATTAATGTACCTTGATCTCGTCCTGAGCACACGATCCACTATCTCGGTTGGGGTCAATAATGGACCCTCCTCAAATACAGACTCAAACTCAAGGTTTTTCATCTCCTCCTGAGTAAAAGAAATATACAATTAGCATCTAAACATATTCATATTTTTTTAATATTTTATACCTAAAAAAATCAGCATACTTTTCTTTGTTTTAAATGAAAACCAATATGTTCAAACTTAATCTCGCCCTCTCCCTCAACAAATATAACTCAACATAGCCTCCAATAAAATATTTTATATTTAAAAAAAATTGGCAGAGTTTCCTTTGTTTTTACATTAAAACCAATATATTCAATCCATTTGAAAATCAACTTCAACACAACATAATCCACCATACTTAATCTCAGCCTCCAAATCAACAAATAAAACTCAACCAACTTAACATCTGCCTCCAATAACCAAACATACTTAACCCGATAAGAGTGTGACATAAAATAAATCGCAATTTTACTTACATAGATTTCTTCGGCTTCGGGAGACGTCCAATTCCCATTTTTACAATGGGTTTCTTTATAAAATTCGATCCTGTTAGGCTCAACACCACTAGCTGCCTTTACTTTCTGTCAAAATATAATAAGTATATAATCAGAAAACATATTTAAGGAGAAAACATTTGAATCTAAAGTAAAAAATATTACCAGTTCATAACGAACAACCACAAATGCCTTGGATCCCTTGTTGTGCCTTACAGTTTGCTTTCCTTTATTGTTTGTGTTTATCTCACATCGTTTCTAGAATACACACACACACACACACACACACACACATATATATATATATATATATATATATATATATATGATAAATCATTAAATCAGATATAAAAGTTGTTATATTAGATTATTAAAATAATTGTAATAGTCTTGTACCTCATATTTTGGATCAACAAATAAATCACACAATTCGTGCCAATTTGCCTCGGTACAGCTACTGTGTGGATTTGCCTGTGCCACCTCCTTTGTCTCAAATGTCAAATAATATTGATGAAGCTTACTTCTTTGAGCCTTACTCCTTGCTTTCATTAACTCTTCGCAACTTCATTTTCCATGTTCATCCAAGTCAATTTCAAATCTCTCCTATAAATATAAAATATTAATTAATCAAGTTAAACATAAATGTATAATACTGAGAGTCACAGGACTAAAAATATATATACTTAAATAATTCTATCAAAAGCTTCATTAAAAGTATATGTACTTACATTAATTCTATCAAAAGCTTCATTCTTATCACGCTCACTAAGTGCTTTCCATTTAGTTGGCATCGGAATAAGATTTCGAGTTATAATCCCTATCTCACTGGAAAGTTTGACAGACTGCTCATGCTCAAGAGGCCTTCCTTTCTCTTTGAAAATTTCTATCCGCATTTTCTTTCCAGTTGCTTTGACCATTTTTTCCAACCTTCTACCTCTAGTAGTCCACGAACTCTTTATTTCACCCTAGTTGAGGCTATGTACATGCATTGATTAGCACACTAATATAAAACTAAAGATCACATTGATAAAAAGAATACAACAATAATCTTTTTACTATAATAATCATCAACCAAAACTATAAATGATTTGAAGGAGAATAGGAACAACCATTTTCATTTAATAATGTGTACTGAAACAGGAATGTGTTTATGTGTACTAAAATTAGTATTAGGAAGTTTATTTGTATCTGGGAGTTCTGTGTTTATTTGTTCCTATATATATTAATTAGTATATGATATGCCTAACAAAACAACAGATCAAATATACTTAAAAATTATGCCTAAAAAATAGTACTTGATCAAATATAGTACCTGATATTGTACCTGAACTGGTAGAATAGTACCTTATATGGACTGGTACAATAGTACCTGATCAAATATGCATAAAAAACATAGTACCTTATTGATCCCGTTTACTTAAGTTCGTAGTGAAGTAGGTGCTACGTTATTTTTGTCTAACAGGTCCCATAAACATTTTTGCTTCAATAAGGATCATTAAAAAATAGGTTGTGTCCAATTTAAATTATCGAGGGAAATGACACCTTGCAAGTTGTGTGATCTTCTCTTTTTATGAATTAATAATAAAAGGTATCTTTGTTCAAAACAGAAATGAAAAAAGAGAGAACATGAGAAGCATTGTGTTATTACCCTGAAATTTGTGATGATTACCCTCATTTCCAATTCAAATAAAAATAAGTGAATCAGAAACCGTGGTCATTATTCCCCCAGAAGGGGGTAAAAGCAGCAGAAGAAGAGAAAGAAGAGGAATGCTAACTATACAAATTACAAATACTCAGTAACAACAAAAACAAAAAACATGCTTGAAGAATAGAATGACTGCACAAGCACTAAGAACACACTACATAGTTCCCTCGTTATTTCATCGAACTTTACTTTATTCAACCTTTTTCTTGATACAAAATTACACGTGCATGTATCATCACTGCCGAGAAGCTATCGCCACAACAGATGAAGAAAAATCTCAAGGAAATGGGATCACTATTTTCCACTTAAGCCCTGTTCGGTTTGGGTATATGATCTTTCGCCTTGGTGAAGACTAAAATGGTAAAAAGGTTTTTCAAATATCCAGAATTAACATTTGTTCATATAGTATTATAAATAGAGTATCAGCTAGTGTTATGAAAATTTTGGACAATAAAATGGCTGAAACAAGGAGATGCCAATACTAAGTTTTCCCATCTGATTGTTAGGGCCAAATAACAAAAATTAATGTTTCATTCAATTCATGATGATGATGGTACTGTGATTCATAATCAGGCTGCTTTAAAGATTCACATTCTCAAGTTTTACAAGGATAAAATGCAATCAGATATGGAAGTTCCTTTTGTTGATGTCTCTACCACCATTCCTGCTCTCATTTTAACTAACGACAATGCGTTTCTAGAGGCTTTTACAGATGAAGAAGAGTTCTTATCAGCTATTGAGGGGCTAAGTGAAGCCTTAACCCCAGGACCTGATGGTTTTGAGCGTTACTTTTATAAAAAAAATGTTGGAATATCATTAAATCTGATCTTGTTTTGGCTATTTACTCTTTTTTTCTAGCTGCATTACTCCCTCAAAGATGGACCAACACATCATAAGTGTTGATTCCAAAAGTGAAATGCCCCAAGACTTGTGGAGACTTAAGACCAATAATCTTGTGCAACTACTCATTCAAAATTATCACAACAATTCTGTCTAAAAGACTATCAGGTTTTCTTCCTCAGTTGGTGTCCTTAAATCAAAGTTGATTTATCCAAGGTAGGTCTAATCAAGAAAGTGTTCTGCTGGCCAAGGAAATGATACATGTGATGATCAAGATTGATATGGAAAAATCATATGACTGGGTCCACTGGGATTTTTTTATGAGAGTTTTAAGAGCTTTCGATTTTGGTGAAAGATGGTTAGACCTTGTTTGGAGGAGCATCTCTAATAACTGATTCTCAATAGTTATAAATGGCCAACAATAAGGTTTTTTCAAATCTACAAGGGGGTTAAAATAAGGGGATCCACTATCCCCTAGTTTATTTATCATTACTGCAGATTTTCTAAGTATAGGACTGAATCATCTTATGGCTTCAGAGGCCATTAAACCTTTCTACCTTCCAAGTGGTAGCCTTCTTATCTCACATCTTGCTTTTACAGATGACTTATTATTTTCTATAGAGGAGACAAAAGAAGCCTACTGAAGATTAAGGAGTTTCTGCTCAATTATTGTAAATGGTCAGGTCAGAAGATCAATATCTACAAAAGCTACTTCACAATTTATGTACAATGTAGGCCTCAATTTAAATCAAAAGTTGCATAAATTACAGGGCTAAAGCACAAAGACCTTCCTTTAAAATACCTTAGGTCCCCTTTATTCAAGGATAATTATACCTTCACTGCTAACTGGAGCATCATTTGTTGGGCAAGAAGAATGTGTGGAATCTAATTGTTTCGTGTCCCGCATAATAGATTGTTGCACATCTCGTATATCAGCAGACTGCACATGTTCTACAACATTTGTTCCTATACTTGATCTAGATGACCTGAGACGCCTAGAAGACCCCGGTGCCATGCTAAATTACCTATAAAAAATGCAAAAGAGCAAGTTATGACGTGAGTAGATAGTAATTTTTCCGAAATATGAAATTTCAAATTGAAGGGTAAGGTACAATCCCCTATTATACCAAGCATGATGCATAAAAAATGCATATACATATCACATGTAAATGATAGAACATATAAGTACAAATAAATACATTTCATCAAAAGTTAGATTAAACTGAAATGAGATTTGTATGAAACTAAAATTACATTCCCATGTTGCCATCGTATATAAATGATGTAATATATAGGTAAAAATAAATCCATTTTCAGCATATGACATTAAAATTATATTCTCCTATTGTCATAAACACATCAATTTATATTGATTTCATCACTGTTACTATAAACGAAATCTTCCTCGTCATAGTGTTCAATTAGTGTCTCATCCTCATCATCATCACCGTCACACGTGAAATTATTTTCATCAGCTGCAACTCCGACGTCTAAGTCTACAACAGTTTGAGAAGAGTGCACTTGCGTTCAAATAAGGGAGTTATTTAATTAAACACAGTTTTTACCACTCAAGTCCTAAACATGCATCTATATGAGATTAAATGCGATGATGAAACATGCAAGAACACATATATGAGGAAAAATCCCCCAAAGGGGCAAAACCTTGTATTTTCACAATAATTTTGTAAGAGTACGACTTACACGAATTACAATGAAAATATATGACACAGAAATACCCTCGGGTGTTGGTTCTGTTGTCGGCAGCTAGAACTATCCCTTTCCAGTAGGGCAGTAGTGAAGAAGAGAGCGGCTTCCTCACAAATTACTCCAGATGAGTAAATGATCCTCTTGAAGGTTTAAAGATTCACATACATATATGGGAATGGTTTGTGAATCTAAAAAGTTTAGAAAACCATAAAAAGTGAAGTCTTATTCTGGGCTGTTTTCGCAGAATTTTGAGATTGCAGAAAGACTTAAAAAACGTGTAGAAGGAGATCAGATATTTATACAAAAATTAAGGCGGTGGCTCGTTCGAACGAGATAGCCATGTCGCTCGAACGAAGGACAGAAGTCGTTCGAACGATATCGCGCGACATGCCTATCTTGCGCGAATGACTTTCAAAGTCGTTTGAGCGATCTCGACGATCGACGCAATTCGCTTCTACACTTAGAAAAATTCTGCTTTTGATAAAAAATAAAACCAGACTTCAAAAATAATTTTCAAAAACATTTCCCAAATATTTATGCAAATATTTAAATCTCCAACAAAATATATTACTGATAGAGCATAGTGGAGTAGTGGGAATGAGCTGAGAAGCACGTTGCATGTAGCATGATGCACGTGAAGAAAGTGGATGCATTGAATTCGGATAAAGTCCGTCGAGGATGATCGTGTTGACGTACCGAATGTAGCGGTATCAGACATATGAACTGTGATCTAGGAGAAAACAGAAATTTCCTAAAATCTACCCGGACATTTATAAAATTATGTCTTTACTAATCTCCCCCTATGTCTATGCCGGTACATACATAAAAAATCCGAATTATGCAATCAAATGACATACAAGATAATATCCCCATTAAACCCTCAAACTAAGAATACTAAATGACATGTCTTTCCAAATTTCAGCTCTCCGGTACCTTCCAAAGCTTTTCTCATCAGGGTGTGTAATCAAATAATAAGCAATGATGTACCTACACACATGAGATAAAGCAAATACCCGTGACAAGCAACAGATTGAAATATAATCATATGCAAAAATTGATGATCAATTAAGCTTAAGCAAATCATTCATGCAACAACTAAACACCAAAACAATAAAATAATTCTCCCCCATAATTCTTCTCCCCCTTTTTATGATGTCCCCAAATAGACAGATATGAGAAGTAGAAATGAATGCACATGGAGAATAACACACGTGAATAAACTGTTATTTTTGTATTTTTCAAAATTTTTCATACATAGTATACAATAAAGAATCACGCCATGAAAGATCACAAAAATAACGAAGTCAATGATAGCGAAAATGAAGGGGTGTGATCAAATTCGATAGGAAAATCAATGCATACAAACATGACATATGTGCACGATGAATATCGGATACTCCTAACGAATGAACTCAAAGTCTTCCTTTTGGTGTAAAAAAAGGTAATATGAGACATTGACTTAATTAAATCAACAAATCAAAGCTCAAAGTGATTTCCACACCAATAACGTCCAAAACTATTTCATGCTTTTTCAGGACTTTCAAGGAAGTGAAAACCCGTTTATATTCTCCAACCAAACTCCCTCGGATTTTAATTTTGAATAGAGGCTTTCTAAATTCTCAAACTTTGGAGAATTGATGGTGAAACCTAATGGCCCATATTTGGCATGAATTATTTTTTATTGCCTTTACATTTTTTTCGGGGCTTTTTTAACCTCTTTAGACCTCGGATAATAAATTCCTCCATTTTTTAGGTTCTTTTGAACGGTGGCTTTTTCTCAAAGAATAGATAATTACCTTTCTCAGCCCCTCCCCGTTCTTAAACAAACATTCAGTCTCACAAAAACGGTTTTTACATGCATTCCAATCTTGTCAAGTTTTATCGCATATTGTTAGTTATATAGACAGAATTGAGATGGAAACACTTAAGCCAACATGTGATAGACAAGTACAATAATCAAATAAAGTCGTGCATGTGTGCAGTGTAAAGCACATGGATGAAATGATGTAGCATCTCAAATCTCTATCAAAGAGTCACATGAAAAGATGGAATGAAATTGTGACTTGGATATCTTAAATGTTCATCCACAAAAGGTGCATAAAAAATACAAAAATCTTTTTGGGCTTTTCTAAATTTTTTATATATAAAAAAAATCTTTTTGAATTTTTCAAAAGAATAAATAAATAACTGTACAACAAAGAAAAAGTACATATAAAACAATTAGTAATAGGAAGCATATAATATAAACATGAAAAAGCATCCTATCCTAGACATAGACCAACCCCTCAGTCAACTGTGCAAATCCCCAAAGACTTCCTAAGACTTTCAAATCTAAGGACATCTAAAGGTTTCGAGAAAATATCTGCTAACTGATGGTCGATGGGAACAAAACTCAGGGATACGACTTTATCCTCAACTAACTGTCGTATAAAGTGATCACGTATCCTGACGTGCTTTGTGCGCGAATGGGCTGGATTACGGGATATGTGTATCGCGCTTGTGTTATCACAGGAAATGGTCATGGTGTCCTGTGAAATCCCATAATCCTCCATCATTTGCTTCATCCATAAGAGTTGCGTGCAACAACTCCCGGCGGCTATGTACTCAGCCTCCGCAGTGGACAAAGAGATGGAATTTTGCTTCTTGCTCAGCCAGGAGACAAGAGCAGAACCAAAATAGAAACACCCACCAGAAGTGCTCCTACAACCATCTACATCCCCGGCCCAATCGGCATCTGAATAGGTGGACAAACGGTCATCAGTATCAAAGGAATACCAAATATCGTATGAGAGAGTCCCACTCACGTATTTAATAATACGTTTTAGAGCAAGTAAACGTGACTCTTTTAGGGACGCCTGATGTCGCGCACAGACTCCAACACTAAAGGCTGTGTCGGGACGAGTGGCAGTCAAGTAGAGTAGACTACTTATCATACTCCGATATAAGGTTTTCTCTACGTCCTTATTTGAAGTGTCCTTACTAAGCTTGGTAGTGGTACTCATAGGTATACTTGCATGCTTAGCGGAGTCTAACCCAAATTTCTTCACTAGGTCTTTAGCATAATTGGATTGGGAGATGAACATCCCATCCTCTAGCTGACAAACCTGGAGACCAAGGATGAAAGTAAGCTCACCAACCATGCTCATCTCAAACTCACTTTTCATCTCCTCTTCAAAGTGATGAGCATGTTAAGAGCACGTGGATCCAAAGACTATGTCGTCCACATAGACCTGGGCAACCAAAATTGCACCGTCATCTCTCCTGACGAGCAACGTCATATCAACTCCCCCTCTCTTGAAGCCACGGGCTAAGAGATAGGAAGTAAGCCTCTCGTACCAAGTACGGGGTGCTTGCTTCAAACCATACAAGGCTTTCCTCAGATAGTAGACGTGCTTCGGGTGCTGAGGGTCTTCAAACCCTTTTGGTTGTTCCACGTAAACCTCCTCCTGTAGAATGCCATTCAGAAAGGCACTCTTGACATCCATCTAATATAACTTAAAACGCAGATGACATGCGATGGTGAGTAGTAGACGGACGGACTCAAGCCTCACAACAGGAGCAAATGTCTCTCCAAAGTCTACACCTTTTATTTGTGTGTAGCCTTGAGCAACCAACCTATCCTTGTTTCTGATTATGGTACCATTTTCATCCATTTTATTATTAAAGATCCATCTGGTACCTATCACATTTGTCTCACTAGGTCGGGGGACAAGTTCCCAGACATTATTCTTTTTAAACTGAAGCAACTCATCCTGCATAGTAGATATCTAGTGTTCATCCTTGAGTGCTTCTTTATGATTCTTGGGCTCAACTTTAGACGTGTAGTAAAAATGGCTGACAACATTCTCTAGCTGATCACGAGTCTTGACCCCTAGAGTGGGATCACCAACAATGGCAGAAGGGTCATGACTCTTGCGAACCCAAGTAGGTGTGTCCCCTAACACAGGAGTAGGGTCCACAGAGTGTGGGTGAGGTACAAGTAAACCACTGCTAGAAATATCCTCATCCTCACACTGAAGTTTAGAGTCAATAAATGTCGAAGGTTCGTCATCTTGCACGGTGACGTTTATTAACTCCATAACCTTAGAGCTCTTCAGGTTGAAAACCCGGTACGCTCTACTATTCGATGAATATCCCAGCAGTATTCCCTCATCGCTTCGGGAGTCAAACTTTCCTAATTGCTCTCTATCCCGTAGGATGTAGCATTTACTCCCTAAAACACGAAAATATGCAAGGTTGGGCTTCTTGCCAGTCCACAACTCATAAGGAGTCTGAAGTGTGTGTGGACGCAGATAAAACCTATTCACCGTGTGGCATGCCATAGACACTGCCTCCGCCCAAAATCTCCTAGAAAATTTATGACCTAGAAGCATAGATCTAGCCATCTCCTAAATCGTTCTATTCTTTCTCTCAACAATCCCATTTTGCTGGGGAGTCTTAACGGTAGAAAACACATGTTTGATCCCAAGGCTATCACAATAAGAATCTACCTTTGCTTCCTTAAATTCAGTGTCGTTGTCACTACGTATCCTATTAATAGTGACTCCGTGTTGATTTTACAGGACACGACACTTGGTCGTTAAAAACTCTACAGCATCGAATTTCTCTCTCAGAAAACCTACGATGGAATATCTTGAGAAATCATACACCATCACGAGGATATACCTCTTACCACCCAGACTCTCGGTATGAGTGGGACCCATAAGATCCATGTGTACAAGCTCAAGAACACGAGAGGTGGTAATGGAATACAACTTCCTATGGGGACTACAAATTTGTTTTCCCAACTGACAGGGTCCACAAACCGTCGAAGTTGGCCTTCCAAGAGATGGTAAGCCACGTACTAGGCCCTTTTTAGCTAAGCGAGTTAGATCTCTAATATTTACGTGACCTAGACGTTGGTGCCACAGATCCATAAGAGTGATCGTGGCGCTGTTGCAGACAAGTGAGGATGTGGGCTCAATCCCATAGCAGTTATCCTTTATCCTCACCCCTTGCACTAAAAGTTTACCGGCTTGATTATAGACCTTACAAGCGTCCCGGTCAAACTTTACGGAAAATTCAGCGTCATACAGCTGACTAATGCTGAGAAGGTTTACTTTCAAACCTTTGACGTACAAAATATTTTCTAGCTTAGGAAAACCAGGTAAGTCGACAGTACCACGCCCTATAATTATAGACTTGCTCCCATCTCCAAAGGTGACTCTACCATCCTGATAATCCTCAAGAGATGTAAAAAATGAGGCATCACCTGTCATACGTCTGGAGCACCCACTGTCAAAATACCACTGTGAGGTATTATGTTCTTTGAGAGCGATATGAACAACAAAGGCCTTTTTATCTTTCTTAGGTACCCAAGAAGTGGTGACCTTTTGTTTGACTTTGTTGTTGTTGTTGGTTTTAGATGGAATGTGAGAAGAATTCACTGACGGCAAAGACATCCGTCGAAATTCATCCATCAAACACTGAGACGTGGCAGCTAACAACTCAAATCGCTCTCTCAGACTGGTAAAATCATCAGTATGCTGAGGTGGAGCAGTAGTACGTCGTGTCCGACCCATACTATAGCAAAACTCCCTGAGGTGGCCTTTTCTTTTGCAATAAGTACAAAAGAACACAGTAAAAGGCGGATCTTGGTTTGCTTTTCTTAATCGAACTCTCCTTCGAGGTTTTTGACGATGGCCATAAGGAGTCGTAGTAAACTCAGGAACTGGTCCGGGTTCAATTTGGGACGTGGAGGCACCATCATAACCTATTCCCTGCCTATCACCAAAACGTAAAGCGGGGCTGATGAGAATCTTTCCCATTTTCCCAGATCTGTCCTCGATTTGTACCTTGACTTTCCGTGCTCTCTCCAGATCATGAGTAAGCTGGGCAACAAGGGCTTCAAGTTTCTTTCGAGTCTCCATAGAGGAATGAAGCTCACTTGTAAGACTAGCCACTTGTTTAGTCAAGTCCCCTCTCTTTCTCAAAACAACTCTCTCTCTCTCTCTCTCTCTCTCTCTCTCTCTCTCTCTCTAAACAGACTTTCTTTCTCAACGCAGGCAGACTCTCTCTCTCTCGCTTTTCTTAGGGTCCGTTTAGTTGGCTTGTGGGAAAAGGGTAGGCATGGGAAATTTTGCCTAGGCAAAATTTGCCCAGGTAAATTTTGCCTAGGCAAAGAAGTTTTCGTGCTATTTGATAGGCTTTATTTGCAGGCTGATAAAAACTATATTTGCCAACTTTTTGTGTTTGATAGGCATAGTTTGTCTACTGAAAGACACTTATTTTCCTACACATGTTGTTTGATAGCCAAAATTTATGATGGCAAATAAAAATTTGACTATATATTGTTGGCAAATTCTTGCCATTTTACACATTTGCTTTATAATCAATACAGTTTACATAAGTTTTTTTTTTCATTTTCAGGATTAATGACGAAATTTCAGATGCGAGTCAAGTTGGATGCTTGCTTTGAACGTGGATGAACCAAAAGAATTTGTTGGACATAGTTACTTTCATGCGCAATTGTATTTAATTTTACTTGATAAAGTACTAAAAATGGCATTTATTTGGACAAAATATATTTTAGATGATAGCACATTTATTTAGCCAAGATATGTTGTAATTTGACCCCTTAATAAAATAATGTGGAATTGATTATTTTAAAAAGCCCCGATGTTAATGTTGTGGAACCGTGTTATAGAATCAGATTTCAATATGAATTTGAAATTTAAAATTTTCAAATTTTGAAATTTGAAATTTGAAATTTTACATAAGAAAGGAAAAAAAAATTAAAATTTGACATAAGAAAGGAAAAAATTATAATATTGTTGATCCATTATAGTTTCAGATACGACAACACAAAATATGTTCCAATAAATTGGCCACACTATAACATATATAGACCCGGGAAAGAGCCCAATGTTTGTTCCCATTACAAAATAATATTCAAAATATAGATCTAAAAAGTGGGATTAATTCCCATATAGCTTGTTCAGAGCCCAAATCTTCGCAAATGCCTCCTTCGTGATACCCATGAAGACCCGGGCCAGTCTTTGATCCGCCTCAAACATACCAAGCAATCTCAACATATCACTTTCAGTCATTTCCATTGCCTCTAGGCGATCAAGAATGTCCTGCCATTTGAAATGCTCTATGGTGTTCAGCTTTGCATCTGAGTCCATAGCAGCTGCTATCATTCGCGAGGATTCTGCAATAATGGCCAATGCACGGGCACTCTCGTCCAACACGTTACCACGTTTGCGTTTTGGCCTTGGCATAGCAACAGGTCTTGGTACTTGTCCGGGACCTTTACGTTTCCCTAGTTGGGGTGAGATGTTATTTGATTCACTCTCCGGGAACTCATTTGCAGTTATGTCAACAAAATCTTCTTCTGGTTGAGATATTCCTGGAACAATATTAAATATTTTTGTCATTTCCATTTACGAAGTTACACGTGATTTTAATAATTACAACTTGCATTACACATTTACCTTCCATTGATGGGAAGTAATCACCACCTAATTGAGAGTTTGACCCCGTTGCGATGTCGTTGCCATAAATGGTGGCAAGATCGTCATAATATAGGCAACACTTGCCTTTCATCTTCGCAGCATCCGGCTTGTTCTGCCAACATTAAAGTCACCATTAGTATTTTGTAATGTATACCATGAATATGCACTTTAATACGTACCTTGACGTAATTGTCCCACACACTTGGATCTGCAGTTACAGATGACGTAGTTGCGTCAAATCCAAATCCACTAACTTGTAATAGCTCGTGCACTTCCCTATACTCTTTTTTAAGAGTCTTCAAACGTGAGCGGATGTGAGAAACTCCCACTATGACATGACAGTCGTTCCTGACAGCATCGATAACGGTTTTCATATGCGCAGATGTGAAACCATTATCGGACTTCTTTGTTCCAGCAAGTACCTCACCCATAAGAGCAGACATCATGCACCCATCCATTTTATCAGTCCAACGCACTTGTGGCGCCTTGCAAGGTATTTCAACTTGTGAGTAAAGGGTTTCTAGATTGATTGGTACATTTGCCTTTGGTGGTCGAAAAGGAACATTGATTCGGTTTTGGGCCATCTCTGAAATGTATATGCATCCACTAATTTTAGTATCATATAAGCTAAACATTACATACATTAAGCAGTATCAGTATCAGTATCAGTATCATTAATCAGTATCATTAATCAGTTATCAAATGAGTATCATTAAGCAGTATCAGTATCAGTATCTGATACCATCAAATCTCAGTATCTGATACCATCAACTTAGTATCAACTCAGTAATCAGTTATGCAGTATCATTAATCAGTTATGCAGTATCAAATCTCAGTATCAAATCAGTTATGCAGTATCAAATATCAGTTATGCAGTATCAAATCAGTTATGCAGTATCTGATATCAGTTATGCAGTATCAAATCCCAGGTAATCAGTTATGCAGTATCAAATCTCAGTATCTGATATCAAATGAGTATCAGTTAACTGATACCTTCCAATCAGTATCTGATACCTTCCAATCTCAGTATTAGTTAATCTGATACCATTTATCTGATACCTTCCAATCTGTATCTGATACCTTCCAATCTCAGTATCTGATACCTTCCAATCAGTATCTGATACCTATTTAATAGTTATCATTTATCAGTTATCAAATGAGTATCTGATACCATCAACTATCAGTATAAAATAGGTATCAGTTATCAAATAGGTATCTGATATATGAGAACATGATTTCAAATGATTTCAGTTATCAAATAGGTATCTGATATCAAAGCAGATATGATTGTAATCATCATCCATACAAAATCACACCATACAAAATCAGCACCATACAAAATCAGCACCATACAAAATGATCCAATTTTATGTAATCATCATCCAATTAAATCATCATCCAATCGGATTTTAATCATCATCCATACAAAATCACAGACCACATATGAGGGGAACAATCAGTTTGATACATCTTAAAACATGGTTTTGACAACTACATACAAACATAATAGCATAATGACATATAGCATCTGTTTGAGTGATCGAAGCATATCCATCATTGCTATGCAGTCCACATTGCTATGAATATCCATCATCGCTGGAGGAATGGTGGAAGTTGATGAACCACATTGCCCTTTGATGTTATCTGAGTTTGGTTCATTAGGCATCGTTGTAGATTCTGACGATATATCATCCATAGACGACATTGCCCAACCTAACCAAATACCACAATTGGCACAACAATGGTAGATCCTACCGAGGTTATTGTTCTTATCAGACTTGGTTATTCTAATGTCACCTACGGATCCACATTTGCATTTTCTCAATTTGACCCTCATATTCAAGTAGTTCGCATTAGTTGATGTAGACATGGAATCTGATAAATATTAAACCATTAACTCAATTTGACACTCACATTCACGTGTTAAGAAATTATTACAACAGTTAAATGCGAAACGTAATAGTTTAGTCATCAAAAGTAAATAATTGATTATGACATGTTGCTCTTTCTTCCCACATTTGTGTTGCCATTGCATTACGTTTCTCTGTCCAACATGCCTGTGTGGCAAAGGTAATATGCTCATTACCATCAGGTACATTAAGCGGAGTTGGGTTCACATCATCATCACTATCACTATCATCACTACACATATCATCCCTTAAAAAGTTATGCAGCGCACAACAAGCTAACACAATCTTAGATTGCGTGTCAATCCCATGAAAAGGTTGGTGGCGTAGATAAGCAAATATTTTTTTCAATAATCCGATTGTGCGCTCGACTACATTGCGCAAAGATGAATGACGAAAGTTGAATAATTCTTTACTAGTTTCCAGACGTTGACCCTCCACGTCTCTGCGATGGTATCGTGTCTTGCGAAATGGTGATAGAAAACCTGGAACCAAGGGAAATCCTGCATCCGCAAGATAATATTTTCCTACGATAATACATTATTTTATCTTAGTCAAATATACGTCGAACGTAGGATTTTTGTTAAACGTCTAATAAAAAAATACAGGAAATTAACCGGCATACCAGCTGGAATGGTAAGTTTATGTCCTGGTCGTTGTATGGCCGCCCTAAGTACACGACCATCATGTGCTGACCCCTCCCATCCGGATAACACATATGTAAATTTCATGTCGAACGTGCATGCTACAAAAACATTTTGAGAGATGACTTGTTTCCGATTACGATACCTAGGTTGATCAACAAGGGGAACATTCGCAGATATGTGTGTACCATCTATCGCTCCAACGGCATCCTGATGGGATACTACATGTGTTATTTCATACAATTCATTTTAAAAATTATTCACTTGTTAATCTATTGAGATTGAATTTTCTTACCGAAAAGTAATGATACCAACTTCTATTACCAGGATTGTCATTCGGGAAGTTATCATGCGTTGCATTTACGACAATTTCCTTGTACATCATTAGGCAGACCACCAAGACTTTATGAAAGTACAAACTAATTGTATGACTTGATCTACAAAAAGTGTTACTCTAGGTTCGACAACGCTCATCATGACCAACAATATTCAAGAAAATTGCAACCTGTTCCTCAACGGTAACTGATCGAGTATCGTTTAGCCCAAATGCACGTAGGCGGTCACATAACCTATGAAATGAACCGATGTTCATACGTAATGAATCATGGCATAAACGATCACTCATCCCGTACATTCGGAACAATGCTTTTTGCCGATGCTCATCCCAATTATAATGAGGTGCCCTAGGAATGTCCAATAATGACCTTATATATTGATAGATAACTATCGCCCGTATCACCATCGACTAAGCAACACCAAAGCATTTTCGTTGAATTTTTGAATTATATTTAACATTTTTCCCTACAAAATAAGGGTTCTGAAAGCTCATTCTTTGATATTAATTTATAAAATTAAAATAGGTCAAAAGGTAAATTTGGTAACAAAAAATCAAAAAGTTTAAGGAGACCAACGAAAAACTAACCGGAACAAAGTGATTGAAATGAATAACTCGGAGAATAGGAGGGTTCCTGTAATGAGGGACGAGTGCGTGTTACACCAATAATCATGAAATTTATTTTCTATAATAAATAATTATCTTTCGATGGAACCATAGATTTTTTGGCTTTTCAACCCAAAATTGTAGAATAAAATATATTTAGTCCACATTAACATTTCATAAATTAGGAAAAAAAGTCAAACCCTAAATATGTCAAAACTTACTAAAACATATATAAGTGAAGCCATAACAAGATTACAAGTATGATATCAAACACCGGATTATAACCCTCGAATTAAGTAAGAAAAGTATGAACATAAAACCAGATTATAACCTAGGATTTTAGCAAGAACAATATGAACTACAAAAAATAAACCCTACTGAACTCAAACCCTCAATATGTAGGCAGCAAAAAAAAAATCAAACAAAATGAACTCAAACCCTAGAATACAAATATGTAGCAACAAATCAATATATGGGTCTAAATAACAACAAAAAATCGTTTTCTTTATGTTCATATACAGATTTCATATAAAAAAATTATGTGATGATCACATACCTCTGAAATCAATTTCTCCTTCGATTTCTTCTTCGGGTGTTTGAGGAAAGCAGCAAATGTGAGCCATGTAGATTTATCAAGAAATCTCACCAAAACCGTACAGGCGATCAAATCAAGCAAACGTGAGCCGAAGGCTTTGCCCTTTTCTCTCGGCAAAGTTTGCCAAACCAAATAGATAAGCAAAAAATACACACGTTTTTGGGCAAAAAAGGGTCACGTGAGCCATTTTAGGCATTTTTTGCCAACAGCAATATATGGCTAACAAACAGCTCCTTTGTGGGCAAAAGTGTGGGTAAAACCCATTTGCCTAGGCAAAAGGGTGTAAATAAACGGACCCTTAAATCTTCCTCTAAGACGGCGATCTTAAGAACTAACGCTTTGTTACGCTTTTTAGTTTTAAATAACTCAGAATATAACTCAGCGTAAGCGCGTTGAATATCACTCTCGCTCTCACTTGTGTCATCCTCCCCTTCACTCACATCGCTCTCACTGTCGAGGTGTCCCTGTGATACATCATCCTCATCGTCGTGAGGAGAACTAGAAGTTCTCACATGACTAGCCATGAATGCGGTGAAGTTACACTCATGCGGTGACTCAACTCCAGAATCCACCGACTCGACCTCACTGTCATCACTAAGGGTAGCATTAAGGACAGTTTTGCCCTTTTCTCTGTTCAGCCTAGTAGCACACTCAAAAGCTCTATGACCCCTACCGTCGCACTCAAAGCATCTTTCACTTTCTTTCTTAGGAGGATCTTTAAAATCTTTTTCATTTTTCTTTTCAAACTTATTTTTCTCAAAATTCTTTTTATTTTTAAAATTACCATTTTTCTTGAATTTGAGAATCCTCTTGAAATTTTTTTGCAAAAAGAGCCAAATCATCTAAATCAAATCACACTCAGAATCAGACGAATCTGTCTCTTTTTTTCTAGTTGACTCTCCCCTCTTTCTAGCCGACCCCTCACTCTTTCTCTCTTGGGCATTAAGTGCAATTCCCTTATCTTTAGACCTAGCAGTTTTAGGGAACATATCAATTTCATATGTTTGCAAGTCTCCTACAAGTTCTTCCAATTTTAGCGTATTTAAATTACCCATAGAATTTAGCACAGTGACTTTAGAGATAAAACGCTTAGGCAAACAACGAAGAATCTTTTTGACAACTCTAGCATTAAGAATATGTTCACCAAGATTAAAGCTAGTATTAACAATGTCAGAAAGCCTAGCATAAAAATCATCAAAACATTCAGTCTCATGCATGGTGATGGTTTCAAATTGAGTTGTCAAATTTTGCAATTTAGATTCTTTCACAACATTAGTTCCTTCATGGGTGAGTTGTAAAACATCCCAAGCCTTTTTTGACGTGGTGCACGTCATTATGCGTTTGAACTCATCAGGTGTGACAGACCCAAAAATAGCACTTAGACCCTTAGAATTGAATGATGACCATTTAAATTCTTCTTCAGTCCAAGAAGTGACAGGTTTTAAATTGATCACATTATCAACAGTCACGGAGGGAGGTGTCCACCCTCTTTCAACTAAAATCCAGACACGTTCATCAATGGCTTTTAATGCAGATCGCATGCGAGCTTTCCAAAATGCATAGTTTGTCCCGTCAAAACCTGGCATTTTATTATATAACTTCTCCATTATGAACACACTTGTTTTCAAAAATCAATTTTTTTTCAGAAAATTGATATCTTAGAAAAATTTTGCGGATAATTACACGGTAATTTGTGTAACTGGCTCTGATACCAATTTGAGAAGAGTGAGCTTGCGTTCAAATAAGGAAGTTATTTAATTAAACATAGTTTTTACCACTCAAGTCCTAAACATGCATCTATATGAGATTAAATACGATGATGAAACATGTAAGAACATATATATGAGGAAAAATCCCCCAAAGGGGCAAAAACTTTTATTTTCACAATAATTTTGTAAGAGTACGGCTTACACGGATTACAATAAAAATATATGACACAGAAATACCCTCGAGTGTCGGTTCTGTTGTCGGCGGCTGGAACTATCCCTTTCCAGTAGGGCAGCAGTGAAGAAGAGAGCGGCTTCGTCACAAATTACTCCAGATGAGTTAATGATCCTCTTGAAGGTTTAATGATTCACACACATATATGGGAATGGTTTTGTGAATCAAAAAGGTTTAAAAACCATAAAAAGTGAAGTCTTATTCTAGGTTGTTTTCGCAGAATTTTGAGATTGCAGAAAGACTTAAAAAACGTGTAGAAGGAGATCGGATATTTATACAAAAATCGAGGCGGTGGCTCCTTCGAACGAGATAGCCATGTCGCTCGAACGAAGGACATAAGTCGTTCGAACGATATCGCGCGACATGCCTATATCGTGCGAACGAATTTCAAAGTCGTTTGAGCAATCTCGACGATCGAGGCAATTCGCTTCTACACTTAGAAAAATTCTGCTTTTGATAAAAAATAAAACCAGACTTTAAAAATAATTTTTAAAAATGTTTCCCAAATATTTATGCAAATATTTAAATCTCCAACAAAACATATTACTGATAGAGCGTAGTGGAGTAGTGGGAATGAGCTGAGCAGTACATTGCATGTAGCATGATGCACGTGAAGAAAGTGGATGCATTGAATTCGGATAAAGGCCGTCGAGGATGATCGTGTTGACGTGCCGAATATAGAGATATCAGACATATGAACTGTGATCTAGGAGAAAACAGAAATTTCCTAGAATCTACCTGGACATTTATAAAATTATGTCCTTACACAGTTGCATCAATATCATTAGCATCCACATCATTTCTATGCAACACATCAACATCAACTTGTTCAACTTCAATAACCCCAGATGGTACATTCTCCTGGTAAACCAAACTTTCATCCACTTTCGTAACACCCATGTCTGTCCATTCCATATCTAGATCATAAAGTGTCTAATCTGAAACTCTTGAACAACTTTCCAATTTTTCCCCAACTTTGTGTCATCAACATGAAAGACTTGTTTCGCTTGAATGGCTAGCACAAAAGGATCACTCTTATACCACCTACCATTAACGTTGCTCTGCAAGAGTTGAAGGTCAAAGACGATTCTGATCTATTCCAACGACACCTCCCTGGTCCTCCTCCAGCAATTGTGGAAGAAGAAGAAGATGAGCCTGTCTTAGATGAATCTTCTATGGCTATGGGTGACCCAGTCTCTGCTTCTCAACCCTCTGTCATCGAGGACATTTATTCTATGCCTCCTCCTGCCGAGAAGATTCCTGCTGATCAAACTGTTGTTACCACCGAGCAACCGAGCTCCTCGTCCCAGCCTCCCGAGAAAGTCTTGGGGGACAAGGAAAAGGTGTGAAGTTGTTCGGTATCATTTCTATATTTCAATTCTTGTAATCAAACAATGTAACCTTTTGATGATCTAATAAAATACATCTTCGTTCCTCTTCATTATTGATACTCTGTCTGCTTTTATTTATTAACTCCTGCTTCCTCTTCTTTATTAGTTTTTGGCCAGAATGGAATTGATATCTGCTCCTGATACTGAGTTGATGCGACAATGCAATGGTTATTATAAAGCTGGTCATACAGACCTAAGTGTATCAGAGATTGTCGACATCCTTGGTCACGATGCCTCAGAACAAGCAGTTGAGGCTTACCGGTACCTGAAGGATTTACTTGATAGATCTGTGGCCAATAATGTGGCATACTACGAATTGATCAAGGAACTTCATGGTTCCATAGAGGATCTTCAAAATCAACACAATGCATCAATGGCTTCGTTGCACAAAGATTATGAAAATAGATATCAGTAGCTCTCTTCTAAAACAGGCCATAAAAAGATCATTGCTGGATATGATATTAGGGAAAGGACCCTAAAAGGTGAAGTTGAAGCTTGCAACCAGATTGCCGAGATCCTGGAACAAGAAAATAATAATTTACAGAAAAAGTTGGCTCAACATGAATCTGCAGCGTCATCTTCCACTGCTCTAGTGCCCGTTACTGATGAAGGTTTCTCGTTCTTAGAGGTTGAAAATGCCAAACTAAGGCAAGAACTGGATAACTTGAGAAAGTCTGTTATTCCTGTGACTGCTCGGGGACGAGGAAGAGGTTCTCGGGGACGAGGAAGAATTGTCGAGGAGCAAAGTTCTCCAGTTGCTTCTCGGAGCCGATCAAGAGTTCTTAGTCGCAATGTTGAAGAGGCTCGCACTCAGTCTACTTTGGAAACTCAAGCGTTTCAATTGAATGCTAAGGATCGTGCTTTGTCAGAAATGTCCAAGAAAAATCTATCCTTGGAAGATCAACTTACTGCAACGAAGTCGGCTCTTCATACCAAGGATCTTTTTGCTAAAAATCTTCTCGAACAATTGGATAGATTAACTTTTCAATTTCATAAGCAACCCAGGGAATTCTGGATGGCAGGATATAATGAAGCTCTTATTCATTTGGATGCTCGTATTGAACATGCCAACAATGAAGGTTATAAGCAGGGATGGTTGAACGCCCTGGGTGTATTAAAATTGGAGCAAGGGCATTTTTTATGGGATTATCATGCTCCAGGGTTACTAGACTTGCCTGTGCCACCTTTCAAATTGGACATGGCCTGGATCCCAGCTCGTTCCATTCCTCGTAGCCTAATTTCAAAATACCTCAGTGATTATAGCCTTCATTCCCAAATCGAAGTATCTCGTCCAGAGCATCTAATGGAGGCACCTTCAATAATGAATGTCAGTATGTTGAAGGACTTGAACTTTATTAATTCTCCCCTTTGCCTGGAAGATCCTCCTGCCGGCGAAGAACCTATTTCTAAAGCAAAGGGCAAGAAACTAATAGAATAGGACTATCAATGTAGTAGTTAGTACATTCATGTAATCTGTAATTTATTTTGAATTTTAATGAAAAGACTTTCATTTTCTGTAAATTTTGTTGTTGTCTTGTGTTTATCAAACACCTTTATATTTGTGCATATGTATCTGTTAAAAAGATAACAATATTGTGTTGTTCATTGAGCAACTTAATAAAAAGTTACAAGTATCAAAGTAATGAGTATAAAATGTTCAAACTGTTTTCAACCAACCAGGATGGATGAATAATGTTTGTCGACCAACTACAGTTGATGGGTCTTTATCCCCGACCAGCCATACTTGGTTCAATTTCAAATATTTTCATAAAATGTGTCCGACCAACCAAGGCCAATAATTTATCCTCGTCGACCAACTACAGTTAGTGGGTTTTTATCCCCGACTAACCATACTTGGTTTATTTTGGAATATTTTGTTCTTCGAGGAACTTTTTGTAATAATCTTACCTCCCGACCAACATAAGTTGTAATTTGAGAGTATATTTGTATCTTACCAATACCGTAATTGATCATGCTGGTGTACACCTCCTAACCAAAGGAGTAGTAGTGGTAGTAGTAGTGGTTCTTTCGAACTTTTTGGCTCGTTGAGCTGTCCACTAGATATCTTACCAACCGTAGTTGGTCACACTAGTGTCGCCTCCTAACCAAAGGAGTAGTTTTTTGGCTCTTTCGAGCTGTCCACTAGATATCTTACCAACCGTAGTTGGTCACACTAGTGTCGCCTCCTAACCAAAGGAGTAGTTTTTTGGCTCTTTCGAGCTGTCCACTAGATATCTTACCAACCGTAGTTGATCACACTAGTGTCGCCTCCTAACCAAAGGAGTAGTTTTTTGGCTCTTTCGAGCTGTCCACTAGAGATCTTAACAACCGTAGTTGGTCACACTAGTGTCGCCTCCTAACCAAAGGAGTAGTTTTTTGGCTCTTTCGAGCTGTCCACTAGATATCTTACTAACCGTAGTTGATCACACTAGTGTCGCCTCCTAACCAAAGGAGTAGTTTTTTGGCTCTTTCGAGCTGTCCAGTAGATATCTTACCAACCGTAGTTGGTCACACTAGTGTCGCCTCCTAACCAAAGGAGTATTTAAGTTGTTCTCGCCCTTTTATCAACCGGAATTGATCGTGGGTCTGAACTATAGTCTTCTTCTTGTTATCAAGCAGCGTAGTGTACAACACTAGTATTCCCCGAAAAACTTTCAACAGAAAGAAAATGGTGAAACATCCTCGTTTTATTCATAATGAAGGAAATGCTTTACATTTTACATTACTGATAATACTTGCGCAGGTGTTCAGCATTCCATGCATTCTTAAATTCTTCTCCCTCTAGAGTTCCTATTCTGTAAGTTCCTGGACGAACAACCTCTGTAACCCGGTAAGGTCCATGCCAGTTTGCTTCGAGTTTATTGTGCTTCTGAATGACCCTCTTCAGCACATAATCTCCTTCCTTTAGATCGCATTTCTTCACCCTTTTGTTGTAGAACAGAGCTGTTCGTTGTTGATAAGCAGCATTTCTGATGGATGCCTCTTCTCTAACCTCCTCGAGCATATCCAAATCCAGTCTTCTCATTAAATCGCTGATTGGGGAATTAAAATTCAGCACTCTATGTGTTGGGAGACCCAACTCGGCAGGTATTACAGCCTCACTTCCAAATGCTAGCATATATGGTGATTCTCCAGTTGCTGCTCGGGGAGTTGTTCGGTAATCCCATAGTACTGATTGGAGCTCATTAATCCAATTTGCTTTAGCTTCACTTAACCTCTTCTTCAAACCATTTAGTAATGTTCTGTTCGTCACCTCAGTCTGTCCATTGCTTTGAGGATGGCTTGGTGCTGAATGAAATTTCAGAATGTTCGACTGATGACAATAGGCATCGAACTCCTCGTTATCAAATTGTGTTCCATGGTCTGTGATGAAAGCATGAGGGAGACCATATCGACAGATGATGTTCTTCCAAATGAATTGATAAACCTTCTCGTACGTCATATCAATCATTGGTTCAGCTTCCACCCACTTAGTAAAATAATCCACTGCCACGACGAGGTATTTGAACCTTCCTCGGGTCGTCGGCAATGGTCCAACCAAATCAATCCCCCACATAGAAAATGGCCAAGGTGAAGTTATGGGTGTCAACAATGCTTGTGGAGTTCTTCGGATGGAGGAAAAGCGTTGGCACTTGTCACATTTCTTGGCATAGGCTATACAATCAGCCCTCATCGTCGGCCAGTAGTACCCTGTGTCATCACCCTTTGCAAAAGTGTTCGACCTGCTACATGAGCTCCACAGGATCCTTCATGGATTTCCTCAACCAATTCCTTGACTTCTGATGGATGTACAAATCTCTGCAAACCTGCCATAATTCCTCGTCTATACAAACCACCATTAGTTAACACATACCGAGCAACTTTATACTTCAATTTCTTGGCGGCTAATTTATCCTCCGGTAATTCTCCTTCTTCAATGTATGCCCTGATAGGATCCATCCAAGATGGTCCTAAATCAAGGGTAATAATCTTCACCGTCAGATCTTCTTCTATGCTCCGACTTTTTAATACTTCAATTGGTATCGTTCTTCGCAGCTCGGTGCGTGTAGCTGACGCTAATCGGGCCAATGCGTCTGCTCTAGCATTCTCCATCCTCGGTATTCTCACCAATTGAATAGCATCAAATTCTGTCAATAACTCCATCACCTTTGCATGGTACTTCACCATTAATTCTCCCTTAACTGCATATATTCCCATAATTTGATTCACAATTAATTGAGAATCACTGAAAACAATTATTTGCCGTGCTTCCATAACTTTCGCCAAATGAAAACCTTCTATCATGGCCTCATACTCAGCTTCATTATTGGAAGCTTTGAATTGGAATCGCAAGGCATACTCCATGTCAATATCATCGGGGGTGTTTAAAACAATCCCTGCTCCACAACCAGCTGTGCAAGATGATCCATCTACATATAATCTCTATGTAGGTAAATCGTCTTCAAATTTCTTATCTGTCAGAACTCCTCGGTAAAATATCTGCTGTTTTCTTTCATCATCCCCTGATATCTTTCGTTCCTCGTTGGTCATCTGTTCGTGCCCTTTTACCAACCGGAGTTGGTCTGGGTTTGAATATGATGATTTTTCTACATCCACAAGTCCTCTTACCAATCTTAGTTGGTCTAGACCTGTGTCTGTTGATCCTGTATCGTCCACAGGTAGGTCAGTAAGTACCTTTTGTTCCTCGGGGGTATTAGGGTATGTGAACTCTGCTATAAAATCTGCTACAGCTTGCCCCTTTAATGATGATCTGGGTTCATACACAATATCATATTCACCGAGTTCTATTGCCCAATACATCAACCTTCCAGATTTTTCTGGCTTGTGAAGGGCTTGTCTTAACGGCATGTCGGTATACACGATGATGGTATGGGCCTGGAAGTATGGCCTCATTCTTCTACTTGCCTCAATTAACGCTAATGCCAATTTTTCTAGCTTTGGGTACCTGATTTCTGCACCTCGGAAAGCCTTACTTGTGTAATAAATTGTCTTCTGGACTCCATTCTCCAATCTGATCAACGCCGAGCTGACTGCATTCTCTGATACTGCCAGATACAAGTACAACTTTTCTCCTGTTATTGGCTTAGACAACAATGGTGGTGCTTCCAAATACTTCTTCAAGTCTTGAAAATCCTTTTCACATTCATCAGTCCACTCAAAACTTTTTCGCAGTGTTTTGAAGAATGGGAGACATTTATCAGTTGCTCGGGATACGAATCTGTTGAGCGCTGCAACTCGTCCTGTAAGACTCTGTACTTCTTTCCTCGTCGTTGGGGATCGCAGCCCTAAAAGAGCTTTGATCTTTTCTGGATTTGCCTCAATACCTCGTTGGTAAACGATGTATCCGAGGAACATTCCTTCTCGTACTCCAAAGGTACACTTCGTCGGGTTGAGCTTCATTTGGTATTTGTCCAATTGATCAAAGGTCTGGCCTAAGTCAACTAGATGATCAGTAGCTCTCTTGCTTTTGGTGAGCATGTCGTCGACATAGACTTCCATGTTGCAACTGATTTGTTCGGCAAAAACCTTGTTCATCAGTCGCTGATATGTTGCACCTGCATTTTTTAAACCAAAAGGCATAACATTATAACAATAAGTTCCTCTTGGGGTAATAAAAGAAGTACTTTCCCTGTCTTCAGGCTTCATTTTGATCTGATTGTAGCCAGAATATGCATCCATGAAGCTGAGTAGCTCATGTCCCGAGGTAGCATCCACTAGCTGATCAATTCTGGGCAATGGAAAATGATCTTTTGGGCATGCTTTGTTAAGATCAGTAAAATCAACACACATTCTCCATTTATTCTTCTTCTTCTTTACCATCACCACATTTGCCAACCAATCTGGATATTTCACATCTTCAATAAATTGGGCTTTCTGGAGCTTCTCGACCTCCTCTTGTATGGCCTGGTTCTTCTCGGTACTAAACACTCTTCTTCTCTGCTTCACAGGCTTGATCTTCTTATTCACATTGAGTTCATGACATAAGAAGTTTGGATCTATTCCTGGCATGTCTTCATGACTCCAAGCAAAAGTATTCTTCCTGTTTCTCAAGAAAGTTATCAACTCCTGTTTTATTGAAACATCCAACGACGATCCTATCTGGGTTACTCGTTCAGGATGCTCGTCGTCCAGAATAACATTTTCTGTAGATTCCACCACCTGCCCTTTTACGAGTTGAGATTCATCCCTAGGGTCAAGAGTTTCAATTTTTGTACCTTCCTCCACTTGGTAAGTAGTAGTCTTTTTCCTTGACTCTTCAAGTTCCTCTTGCTCGGCAGACGAATAATAGCATTCCCGAGCTACTTTTTGATCACCTTTCATAATTTCGACTCCAAAATTCGTTGGGAATTTCAAACACTGATGTACTGTAGATGGAACTGCCTCGAACTTCTTCAATCCCACTCTTCCCATGATGATGTTGTAGGTTGACTGCACATTCTTATCCATCACAAAGAAGCGTATTCTTTCTGTTCGACAAGCAGGCCAAGTTCCAATGAGTATATCCAACTTGATCGTCCCAAGTGGAAAAACTTTCTCGCCAGCAAAACCCAGAAGGGGTCTGTGATAAGGTTCCAATTGAGATAATTTCAAATTCAAGCTATCAAAGCATGAATAGTACATGATGTCTGCCGAACTACCGTTGTCTACTAACACCCTTGAAATGACCACATCCTTCATCCTCATTTTGATCACCAGAGGATCATCATGAGGGTAAAGAACACCTGTCAGGTCGTTTTTTGAAAACCCAATGACTAACTTCTCTTTGTTTACTTTCCTCGGACGATCATCCTCGGCCAGATTTATCCGCTGAATATACGAACAAGCTTGAGCCTCCCCGAGGTAAGCCTTTCTTTCTGCAGTAAGGTCTCCTCCTCCTGCATCTCCTCCTGTAATAACATTACAATCAAATGACCCAAAACGTATGGAAAATACCTCTCGTTCAGGTTGTCTTGGCTTCATGGGAAGATCGGGGTCATCATCTGGATCATCTTCATGGTCCCTCTTCTTTTTCTCCTCGGCACGACGAGGAGATCTAGATCTTTCTCTAGTTCTATCATCATTTTTCCTCTCACCCCTGCGATCTACATATTTTGACAATTTTCCTCTTCGGATGAGCGTTTCAATCTCGTTCTGAAGGGCTATGCAATTTTTGGTCATATGGCCATGATCTTTGTGAAACTCGCAGTATTTGGCCTTATTCCTCAGATCAGGATTTGTCCTCAGTTTTTCTGGCCACTTGATTTCCTCGATGTTCTTGATTTCTTCTAAAACGTGATTAATACCCATTTTCAATGGAGTATAATTATCGTACTTCTTTAGGACTTCCCATGTCATCCTATTATTCTTGGAGTGCTTGTCACCACCATTACCTTTCTGCTCTTTCTTCTTAGACTTGTCGACCTCCACCTTGGTTTCTTTATCCATATTCTTCTTTGCAGCCATAGCCTCCTCGGCATTCATGATTTTGGCCGCTTTTGCCATCAACTCCGGCATAGTTTTAGGTGGATCTTTGGCCAAAGTGTAGTATAATTTATTAGGCAACAAACCACTCATCAAAGCAGTGATTGCTGTCTTTTCTTCGTAATCTATGACTTCCAACTTCTCGTTATTAAAACGAGTTATGTAATCTCTAGTACTTTCACCTAATTTTTGCCTAACACTTAGCAAGTGTGCTACTCGATTTACCGGCTTTGCTCCAAAACAAAAATTTCCAATGAACAGCTCGACTAACTGAATAAAAGTTGAAATCTTACCCCGAGGAAGATTATTGTACCATATTTGTGCAGATCCGGTAAGAGTTCCTGAGAATGCTCTACACCTCATCTCGTCGGGGACGGCATAGATGTCGGCTGCAGCTTGGTATTGTTCTATATGAAGTACAGGATCTGTCTTTCCATCGTACTTGGGGGTCACCACAGGTGCTTTGAATTTCGATGGTGTAGGAAAATCCACAATGGATTGCACAAAAGGTGTCCCTTGAACAAAAGTTCTCTGTAAGGGGTTTCTTGCCTTAGCCATTTCTCCCTGTCTATCTTCTAACCGCTGAATGGAACCTTTCCATGCTTCATTTCCTTCCTCAGGCCGCTTAGTCCGAGCAATTGATTGCTCTGACGTAGCTTCTTGAGATTTATCTCGACGAGTGGCTGGTCGTGATTGTGCTGATCCTTCTCTCAAACCTGATGGTGGCCAAAAACTTCTCGATGGAGCTCTAGGTGGACTCATATTCCTCCTTGGTCCTAATCGACTGAAAGGAGACACCCTTCTTAATCTTTCTAAAGCGCTAGTTCTCTCCGGAGAGAGAGTGATACGTTGATCTGTATCCGTAGCCTGTATTGATGAAGTTCGCCCAGGTTGATAAGAAGAATCATTAGACTCCCCATTGCGATATGACCCAGTACGTCTGGATCGTGATTGCCCATGATCACTCCGTTGTTCTGAATAGGTAGGTGCACCTCCTTGAAGAGTTTGAATGAGTTGCCTCATAGATTCTTGCATGGCGGTTTGTCCTTGAGCCAGATTTGTCATAATTCCAGTCAGATCTGGAGGTGCAGATGAATTTGGAAGATTTCCAGTATTTCCAGCATTTCGATTACTGGATTCTGGATTATCTGCCATTGATAATAAATGATTTTTGCGAAAAACGATAATAACAGTCGTTTCCCACAGACGGCGCCAATCTGTTGATGTAAAAAACTAGATTGCTCTAATTATTCAATCACAGATAAATAAATAAGACAAAGATTTTTAAAGTGGTTCGGCTAGAAATAAAGCCTACGTCCACTGTTATGTTATTGCTGAGTGTTTGCAGAATTCTTGATTACCAGTTCTCTCAAGAAATTCAGGTCCCCTTGAATGGGGTTGATACAAGGTATTTATAGCCTTGAGGCTGTACATGAAAGGTTCGATACATTAAATGATATACATGTGAAAGGGTAATACATTTAATGCAGCGTGCGCGTCAAGAATATAAGCATTCAATGAATATTTGAACTGTTGATTATCTGGCAATTAATGATACGACCGAGGTGCAGCTCGGACCGCCATAGTTGCTCGTTGCTCAGGAGTTCCTCGGAGCGTTAAAGTACCTCGGAGCGCTAGAGTTCCTCGGTGCGCTAGAGTTCCTCGGTGTATCCTCGTTGCTCGAAAAGAATCATGGTTGGTCGGGAAATGAACTTCCTCGCTGCTATTGTGCCACGTAGATTGACACGTGTCTTCGTATTATTCGTCCACATCAGCATATTAATTTTGGTATCAACAATGAACATAACCCTTAAGCATTCCCAGGTATCTATACATATAAAATGTCACATCATGTCAAAATAAACCCACAAAGTACAACACAAAGTATACAATAATGACCAAATATATATAAAAACACACATTTCAATAAGATACATCCACATGTATTGAACTGGTCCACCGAGCATAGCCTCTCGCGGTAGGTGAACAACTAAGTGGATCATTATATCGAAAAATGTCGGCGGATAAATCATTTCAAGTTTGCACAAAATTAGGACGATGTCTTTTTCCAATCTCCTTAGTTTTTCTTCATCTAGCGTCTTACAACACAAGTCATTAAAGAACTTCCCCAATTCAACCAATGTGGTATATACGTCCTTAGGTAAATATCCACGAGCACCAATAGCCAATAATCGTTGTAATAGAACATGACAATCATGACTTTTCAGTCCCGATACCTTACCGTCACTAACATTTACACATCGAGAGATATTGGAAGCATAAGCATCAGGAAACTCAACAGATTTTAGGAACTCACAAAACCCCTGATTTTCCAACTTCGAAAGGGTATATGATGCTGGTGGCATCACATATTTATCACCATTCCGCTTCAAATGTAACTCCTTTCTTATTTTTATAACCTCCAAATCTTATCTCGCTTTATACGTGTCCTTTGTTTTCCCTTCGATGTTTAATAATGTCCCAAGTACACTCTCACAAATATTTTTCTCAATGTTCATGACATCAAGACTATGGCGCAACTTCAGTGTCTCCTAATACGGCAATTGGAAGAAAATGTTTTTTTTGGTCCAATTCAGCTCTTCAGGCGTACGTTTTTGCTTCCTACTGTCGGAGTGTTTCCTAGGGATACATTCATTAAGATAATTCAATTGTTCCAACACATCTTTCCCATCAAACTCCATAGGCTTTGAACGAAGCTCCTGCATGCCATTAAATTTTCTACTCTTCCGCCATTTATGGTTTAGCTCCAAATATCGATGGTGGCCCATATAACAAATCTTACTTCTTAATTTTTCTGAAGAAGTATTCTTATTACAAGTAGGGCATGCCATGTATCCCTTAGTGCTCCATCCGGATAAGTTATCGTAGGCTGGAAAGTCATTTATTGTCCATAAAAGCGCCGTATGCATTTGAAATGTCTTTCCTGCAGATGCGTCATATGTCTCCACACCAACATCCCATAATTCCTTCAATTCATCAATCAATGGTTGTAAATACATGTCGATGTCCTTACCAGGTGCCTTGGGTCCAGGAATGAGCAATGACATCATGAAAAATTCTTCTTTCATGCATTTCCACGGAGGTAAGTTGTAGGGTATGAATATAACAGGCCACATGCTATATGAGTTATTCATGTTCCAAACGGGTTGAACCCGTCGCTCGCTAGGCCAAGCCGCACATTACGAGGGTCTAGAGAGAACCGCTCATACTCCTTATCAAATTCCTTTCAAGCATTAGAGTCTGCGGGATGTCTTAACACATTGTCATTTGCACACTTTTCTTTGTGCCACCTCATATCCTCAACTATTTTTTTACATAAACAATCTTTGGAGTCTTGGTGTTAACGAAGCAACTTATGTGGAATCCGCTTACCCTTTTCGTCATTGATCTTCCATCTAGATTCCTTGCATATTGGACACTCTTGTATATTATCAAATTACTTCCAAAATAGCAAGCAATCATTTTTGCAAGCATGAATCGACACATATCCTAATCCCAAATCACGCAAAATGCTTTTCGCCTCATAATATGACTTTGGAAGGGTCTCTCCTTCCGGAAAAGCTTCTTTCAATAGCTCGAGCAACATGTTGAGTGATTTATCACTGTAGTGATTAATTACCTTCAAGTGTAGCAACTTGACAAGAAAATCCAATGCGGAGAATTTTTCACAATTGGGGTAAAGTTCACGTTCAGCTTCGCTCAATAATTTTTCAAAGATTTTCTTCTCCCCCCCACCAATATCTATGGGAGAATCACCCAGAGACGAATCAAATGGGCCACTAATATCTATTAATGTTCCTCTATGTATGTCTTTTAACATATCACGCATTTCGTCACCATTATCCTCTTCATTGTCTATTATATCTTCATCGACATCATCAACGTCTACATCGGCATTTGCACTACCATACACCAAGCGTTCAGAGCGCTCCCCATGATAGCTCCCCATGATATATCCATTGAGTATAAGTTGTGCAAAAACCTTTCAAAAATAAGTGATCCTCCACTTCAACAATTTTTCTAACATCAATATTCAAGCAATCGCAACACGGACATCTAGTTTCATTCTTTTGCCCCATATGATTCTTCGCAAATCGAATGAATGATCTAACTCCCATCACATACTTCTCACAAAATCGATCCTTTTCGTTCATTCAACTTTTATCCATCTAATTTTAAACAAAATAACAAAAGAAACCCAATTTATTTACACATAGATATGCGAGAACAAGACCATATATTTTGTAATATTGATTCTAGGCATGTTAAAAGTGTGTCCTATATTCCAGGATAAAAATGCATGCATATGGAATCGTATTGACGTCAGAGCAGTTATAACTTTCAAAGAAAAATCAAAGTAAGTACATATGGGAATTATGAATCATCGAAATTAATAGTAAGGTCTATAGTGTGAATTATGAATTACGAATGTTTTAAAATCGAGCCTCGTCTCAATCACTGATATACTCCAGTTCTATTTGGAAACTAACATCAATTAATACACATGACGATCATAAAAGATTTTGAAACCATTCATATTATGCTCTCAAACAAATTTCAAAACCAAACATTAAATTCTTACCCAAGTTTCTAAAACTTAAATAAGAATTTCAAAAAGTTCTAAAGCAAAGTTGCATTACATAAATTCTATAAGTTTAAATTTTGTTTTATGCATTATGTTTTTTTCATAAATTATGTTATGTATATACGTGCACATATTGTGAATATCTAAAAAAACTTGGGGGGGGGGGGGGGGGGGGCTATACATAACACTAGACAAAGGACAATATAACTACTTTTTAATCTATTTAACGCGTGTAATGGCCTATATATTATTCAAAATAAAAAAATAAAGTAGATACGATCTACACAAGTATAATTGACATTCAAATATGTTTTATAGGGTCTATCATCATATAGTTCCAATTTCAAAGGTTCAATAGTGAGCAATATCAATCATTAATTATTAAATGTAGCTCCATTTGGAAAAAAATCATGGGAGACAACAAAATTTTCCTTTTCAAATGATGATTGGTGAATATGTTTACACAATAATAACCTCATGTCACCCTCAACTAATAATTCTCAACAATTAAAACTATAAAATAAATTAAAATTGTTTATTACAAATTTAGAAACATTTACAAAAAAAAATTGGGTGATTTAGAATCATTTACAGAAAATTTAAAATCATTTACAGAAAAAATATAAATTTAAAAATTTACAGAAAATTTAAAATCTTTTTTTTAATATTTTATTCTTTCTACTAATAATTGTGACTAGGTTTGTTTTATAACGAAGTAAATTTCAATCACCCTGGTCTTCCGTCAGCATATAATGCAAATCCAGTTAGAAAATATCAAAATATAAAATGGGGGTTTACGTCATAGCCATATCGATATGAATATTAAAATTATAAGTACCCTGAACTGTGAAAACCCAACCATACATACGAGTTGAGTACAATAGAACATGAAGGGAAAAAGAAAAAATCAAGAAACATAAACAAAGAGAAAAAGAAAAAATAAGAAGCAGAAATAAAGAGAGAAATTCAGAACACAGAGTACAGTAGAGAGAGAGAGAGAGAGAGAGAGAGAGAGAGAGAGATTTATCTTAAGAAGGCAGAGGAGCGGTGGCGGAAGTGACGGAGGAGTGGCGACGAAGAAGGATGAGGAGCGGTGGCGGAGTTGGTGGGAGCTAACTGGGGGGTGGGGGCGGGGGAAAGAAGAGGAGATCTGGGGGCGGGGGATCGGGGAGTTAACTGTGGGTGTGTGGGAAGGGAAAGAGGAGGAGATCGGGGGGGACCGGGGGGGGGGGGGGGGATGGGATGGATCGGGGAGTGTAAATGGGATGAGAGGTCTAAGCAAAGTGGGAATCATGGACTTATTTAGGTCAGGAATTCCCCCCCCCCCCCCCCCCCCCCAAAAAAAAAAAAAACTTTGATTGTAAAACCTTTTCACTACAAAAATATTTTGTAACAAACGAGTAAATCAATTATCCACAAAATATTTTGTGGGTGATTTTAATTATTTTTTTGTTAAAAAATTAGTAGGGCGGGAAAAAATGGCGCCTAACTTTTGTTGAGAATTTGGCAACGAAATTTCTTAATTTCGTGGCTAATGTTTATTTAATCACCTCAATTTAAATTTTGTTGCTAAAAATGATCAATTAGCCATGAAATCAACTTTGTAGTCAAATAAATTGTTGTTGAATGTAATATTTGTTGTAGTGAATACAACAACCCAATAAGAACATAAAAGAGCTACAACTAAATATACAACCCCTGGTTATAAACTCGATACAAAAATGAATCCTTAACTATATTTACAAAAATATGAAGCGACTATAATAAAATCCTGTAACATTCCGTATCTGCTACAACTCCAAGGACTCTGGATAGAATAGGCATCATTGGCGTCCTTGCGGAGGGACACCTAAAATAATATATATATATATATATATATAGCAAGAGAAAAGATATATACGGGTCAGAGCCCGATGTTTGAAAATAGTTTTAGCAAGTGAATTAAAATTCATAATAATTATGAATGCACGATATCATAATTATAGTGGTGTCGCACTCTCTTGGGATTTAACCTCACCCCTCATCTATAGTGCGCACCTAACGTATGCATATGAACCTCAACTAAGCTACCTGACACATTATAGGGCTAAATCCTCTTAAACTCTACACATAATCCTCATTCACATAACTCAATACCTATAACATAATCATCCATCTACTTCTTCTATCATCTCCTTAGTTTACACCCAAACTTATACAATAATATCACTCAATTATATTTTCTTGGTTTCTAATTATTAACTTTCACAAGTTATTAGCATAAGATATCCCACGTCATCTTAAATGCTAGTAATATACACCCATTATAACACATATACGCAAGAACTAAGGACCAAACATCTCCCCAGACCCAACATTGCATTTTTGTGCGTGGGACGTCTCGCAAAGCGAAATCCAAACCAGAAATCCCCCGGTACACTGCTATCCAACACTGTCGGTTGTGGAAATCCATTAGGCCCTCAGTCTATAGTACGCACCCAATTATTCCCCGTCTATAGTCATAAGAGTATACTCATCCACTCTCATTCTACAAAAGACAAAACATAATATACATTTATATAACTTTCTCTAGTTATAATATAAAGATATCCCACACTATCTACAAAGCTTGTATAATATTGCACACACGTATTATACATAATTCTCTAACAAATACACATACATAACACACATAATATATGTATACTAACAATCTGTATAATACTATCTTCTTCCAAGGGATCGCTCACATGTCCTGGGGTTACCAGTGGTCGGACTGTCTCACCGACTTGGTAAAAACCTAATCACAACGAATGGGAAGCAACCATAGTTACTAACCTGAGAGAAAGATGAATCATACCTAAGACGTCTTACCCTTACCCCATGCACAGTAATATAGTGGACGTTATGACCTAGGGATTATACTCTTCGCGCTCCTCAAGCCAGGGGGATTCATCCACATCGCGTAACTTCCCATGATAACACTAGAGGGATATGAAACACATAATGTATATAACATACACACAGGATATACACATATTTGATCACGTCTTATATACAAACCATCACACAAGGTATATACATTCACACCATATACATATATATGCACACACTACCTCACACCCATATGTAAAAAGTAAAGAATCCGAATGTATGTATAAAACTCTTGCTATACAATCCGATACACTCTAACATACCTTCCTAAATTCATTCTATCATTTAACCCCTCACTTAAAATTTACAAATCCATCACACCTAAGATATAATTAGTCACCCAATTTAAATAACACTAAGGACACACAATATTTCTCTCTCATTTAGTCCGTAATCGACGTTAAGTAAATTCCTACTACTCATATAATTTATAAAAGGATTCAATATGCTTAACTCCCAAATATACCTCCATAATAGCTCAAAAACATCCTCGCGAGAATCCTCATTTCTTGGAGGATTTACCAAAGAAAAATAATACAATTTGCTCTTATAAATACCTCCATTATCACCCCCAAAGTGGCCTCTCTTTTATATCCAATTATGAACCCTCAATATATCTCTCAAACATGTTTACTACACTCTATTGGAGGGTCCCTACGCTCTAAAACCAATTGAAAAGGGCTAAAATCAAAGTGGGCAAAATACTGTGATCGAACCGGACCGGGGCCTACAAAAACGAATCGATCCGGTTCTTAAGATATAACAGAACCCTTTTAATGACTGGACCGATCTGGTACCTCATAAAAATGAGCCAATCCAGTTACTAAAATTTAATACAAAGCCTTTAATAGCCAAACCGATCCGGTGTCTCCTAAAAATGAACCGGTCCGGTTCTGTACAATTTGATCCTACGAGATTTATACCCAAAACCTTACTTCTACTCTTTGCAAAAACTACTATACATATCTAAAACCCAATTTTATTTTACTCCAACAATATCCGAACATCCAAAACCCAGCCCATAAATTATCCCCACCATTTTGATCATCCAAACCATAAATCTAACCTTAATTACTAGATTTACTCATCAAATTTTAGGGTTTAACCATAAAAGCTCAAAATAAACTAAATCACCAATAAGAACTATGAGATAACTCACACACACAATTATTTAGAAAGTTTAATCACTTGACTTAAAGTTGTATAGGTTGAATCTTCCTCGAAATCACGGATTTGAGCCGAAAATCTCCAAAGTTCCAAGCTTTTCCCCTCTTTTCTCTTCTTCCTTTGCTTTCTCTCTCTCTTTCTAGGGTTTTCTCTTTTCTGAAAAATGAGATTGGCTAACTCACAAGCCTCTTAAGCCTTTAAATCCTAAATCCCAACTTTAAATGATAATACACACTTAAAATTGCTTGTTTACTCCAATTCGAGTCAAACTAGGTCCAAAATATTTTGAAACCCAAATACAACTTTGGGTAGTCATTTTGACTATCTCGACCCATCTCGGATCAACCATGCACTCTAAATTTTCATCTGAGACTCTGAAAAATAAAAATCTAAATTCTCCCAATTTAATAATTATATTTCTCTTAAAATAATTAAATTCTCATATCTTCAAAGTACGGGGTATAACATCCCTATTGAGGTCGATGAAGTATATAAAAACTCTCCACTTTACATTGTTCTTTGGAACTACTACTAGGTTGGATAACCATTTAGGGAACTGAACCTCCCATATGGAACTTGCATCCAGTAGCTTCTATACCTCTTGCTCTACTGCTTTAGCTTTCTTCGGGGTTGTTCGGCGAGCCTTCTGTGTGACTGGCTTGAAGGTTGGGTCCACATGCAATCGATGACAAGAAATACTGAGATCAATCCCAGGTAGCTCATAGGGCTCCCATGCAAAAACATCTAAGTTGCTCCGGAGAAGGGTGACTAGTTCTTTCTTCTCGCGATCGGTCAAGGAGGTACCAATCAAAAACTTATTTACTATCGAACTACTCTTAGTTGCGACTTCTTTCAGGTCTTTAATGACCCTCTCAAAGGGAAGGATCCTGGTCTCCTCCACTTCTAGTCGACCGTACCTTAGTTGCTATTTGGAGGGCACCAACCCGTCCTGGACCTCTTTCTTACTTTTTTATTCTTCCACTTTCTTCTACTGCATTGGGGCATATGGACGCGATGAAATACTTTTGTGCCATAGCCTGGTCCTTATGGATCTCAACTATTCCTCAATCAATTACACACTTCAACTTATGATGATAGGTCGATGGAATGACCTTCATTGCATGGAGCCATCCCCTATCGAGGATGGCTTAGTATGGTGATTCGATATCAACAATAAGAAACCTAATCATTTTTTAGATGTTTCCTGCCCTGACAGGCAGGACGATCTTTCCCAAAGTGACAGTGATCTTTCCCATGAAACCGACCAACGGAATAGTGGCTTATTTGAGGTCGACTATGCTGAGCTTCAACCTTCTGAATAATTCTAGGTACATTACTTCAAATGAGTTACCTTGGTCTATGAGTAACCTATCAACATCCCAGTTGGCTATCCTGAGTGTAATGTCCAGTGCGTCATGATAGGGGGGTTCTCACCCCCACTAAATCTTCATATGTGAACAAAATATGATTATTGTAATCGATGTCTTCCGGTCATCGATGCTTCCCTGCCTGAGCCTTGGCTAGGTCAATCTGAAATGCCTACATAATTGTGGTAAGCTTCATGATTTCCATTCGAGATGCATTTCTTTGAATTTATTTGAGGTCTGACCCCTCATGTTCACTGCAAGTTCGTGGCTAATATCTTCCTCAAGGATATTATCGAGCCTCTACTCGCCATTTGCTACTGCCTTATCTATCCTCTTCTCCATAAAGTCATTAAGGTGCCCAGCTTGGGCCAACTCCTCTAGGTGAGACTTGAGGGCTTTATAATGCTTAGTCTTATGATCGCCCTCTTTATGAAAACGCACCTTAGTACGTTATTCGACTTGGAAGGGTCTCCTCCCATCTTCTTCGGCCACTTAATAAATGGTCCATCTTTTATCTTTGCAAGAATCTTGTATATGGACTCCTTAAAGACTGTGTTTACAACCTGAAATGCTTCGAGGCATCGTTTTTATTCCCATTCTTGGAGCCATTTTTGCCCATATTCTTGTTCCCTTTCTTTCATGGTTCATTTTTCTCGGCTCCTTTGCCATCCTTCGCGCGACCATTATCCCCTGTATTAAGATGGGTCACATCCTCGACTTTGGCATATTTTCAATACGAGCCATCAAGTCATCGATAGTTGTGGCCTCCTTCTTAGTTAAGGACTGGTACATGAGACAGGAGTTAGACAAACTGATTTTAAAGGATGATACGGTGACCTACTTCAAGCAATCCTTGACTTTGTTGAACACTTAGCAGTACCTCTTTGCGTTCTCTCTGAGGTCTCTTGTGTCTTTTTCTTCATAGTAAGCAAAGCATCCATCCTCTTTGGATGGGAGCTACTTTTTATGAAGCGCACTATAAATAGCTCGACCAGAGACTCAAAATTTTGAATGGATCAATGAGGTAGATTCTCGAACCATTTCTGGGCCTCATCGTGCAAGTTCTAGGGGAATATTCAGCACACGAATGCATCGCTATTGCTCTACAGGGTCATAGCTTGCCTGTATTACCTGACATGGTCGGATGGGGTTAATCTTCCAATCATAAATCTTAAACCTGGGAATCACGAACTTCTTCAGGGATTTTTCTTCTTCTATCGCCCTTAAAAAATGGGAGTTCATCTAAGTTTTGAGAGCTCTCCTGGCTAGCTCCCTTGTAGATCTGGTACCACAATGAGTTGGGTGCTGCTTCATCTCTCTCGGGACCAAACTTCATATATCATCATTCTATAGACCAGGACTCCTATATCGGTGAGCTGGTTGAAATCGTTCAGAATTGTCATCACCTAACCTGTGTCTCTCAGTTCTTTCTGAGCCACGTCTTGGGCTCCTTCCTCGATTGTGAGACTTACTCGCCTGAGGGCTAGAAGTTTGGTTTTGGCGTCGCCTTGTGTTTCGATGGAGTTCTCTCTGCAGTCTTTCCAGTAGACTTTTGAGGTAAGCATTCTTATTCTCCTATTAGTGATTGGCCTCCTCTTACTCCTGGAGTCTGGCCTCGTAGGCATCAATTAACCTAGAAATCTGCATGGACCTAGGTGGCCCTTGACTTTGTTCAGAGACTTGCCTCTCTTGGCGAAGTCTTGGGTTGGAATGACAAATCTCAGACCTTACCCTTGGAGGGATGGGCTGCTCCTGAATATCACCTACTTGAGGGACATTGCAGTTGTGATGGGATATGGCCGGTTCTTATTGGTGAAGGTTTTCTTAGGAAAAATAATCGCTTCCCACAGATGACGCCAATTTTGGTGATAAAACTCACGAAATAAATAATAATGAAAGAAAATAATCACTAAGAAAATATGAACATCAAACAATCGCAATCACAACACATAAATTTACGTGGTTCGACAACTTGCCTATGTCCACAGAGAGGTCTGCTATTTTTTTATTAAGTAACTCTCAAGATAGTTTTTGCAACATGCCCCTATGCCCCAAGCAAGGGGTACAATATATTCAGTTGAGAGAGAGAGAGTGTGTTGGTAAACAACATGTTAACCCAGTATCCCCTGAATATCTCATTCGAGATTTTTGGGGATGGACTCAGTCATATGCTTTTACTCTAATCGTTATTCAGGACTCGTAATTTGGGTCGGGCGTATTTTATTATTCACTTGGGCTTGGCCGGCTACTTTTATGGGCCTGGTCGATAAAAGGGTACCCACACTAAACATATATGAATATCAGTTTTTTAAATGTAGTGGAAACGAGTATCAATATTAATAACATGTTGCAGAAATCATACATATGTCATGTTGTGGATATGAGTATCAATATAAATATCATGTTGTGAAAATCAAACTTCATTTGGGACATATATGCTGAAACAGGTCATCCTGATTCGGTACATATATCACGAATGATTCTACCTCCTACAGTGATTGAATGTGTCTGTTAGGGATGAATGCCTCGAAGAAAACATTGTTATGAATGGTTTGGAGCCTCTATACCGAGAAATTTTGGTATTGATCGTGATATATATGGTGTACCAATCATCTCAATACTTTTTTTAAATCATTATATTCTTAACGATTAAGTGATAATAATTCGGGGTCATAACCAAGAATGATACCAAGTTGGCATGCTTTTTTTGTTCGTTGTAAATAACACGAATTAAACTAGTTTTATACCAATTTAAACCCTATAAATAAAATGTAATTTCTAGGGCTAACAGACGAAAATCGTAATTCTAGGTTTTTAATGGTTCTCAAATCAGCGATTCCAATATGTCAAACATTACTCTAGTTTCAATGGTTCATTTTTCATTGATAAAAACGTTTTAAACTTTATTAGCGTTTTGAACATTATTAGGATTTTTATGTTTATTGTTAATAAGGTTTTAAATCAAATATGTCAAAACCTTAGTTTTTCTGGTGTGAATGATATTAATGATATTGAGTACTAACCTCATTGAAGGGGTGTTGATTATGATTTATTGGTTTTGAAGTTAAGATATTTATTTTTTATGTTTAGATGTAAGAAGTTGAGAGGTTTTTGTTAGAGAGAAGGATGGAAAGGAAGAAAATAAAAATTTTAAACTTTAAGTAGTGTGAAACCCTTATGGTGGTATAATATGATACATAATGGGTTTCTGTGGTATTTTAGAGTTAAAATTATCTTGTAGTATTTTGGAGCAAATAGTGGGGGGTCATTAGTGAAATGGTAAAATTCCCGAGCTAAAATCTCTGATACCAATTTGAGAATTAATGCGTGATATCGATTATTTATTTAATTCGCAAATTTCTAATTTTAAACTTATTTAATTAGAGTCAATCTTCAAACCAATTTTATTAAACCCTAATCACGCATCTATGTGGATAAATCAAACATGCAATCACAAATCAAGCGACAAACAAAATTTACGAAAAAAATCTTTCAGATAAAACATTTTATTTCACTATTTAACGTAAATCACAACTTACAATTACATAACAAAATCTACAATGAATCTCCCATGAAAAATCCACATAAACCATAGCCTAGCACCAGTAAATATCCTCTCGAGAACCTTAATGACCGCAGTCGTCAGCAAGCAGCTCCCGCAAGAACTACCAATCCAGCAGTAGATATGGCACTCCACAAAGACAAACTCACAATAAGTTTTTGGGTTTCACAAATGATTCACAAAAGGATTGGGATGTTTTGGGGAATTAAAAATTTGGTTTTTAACCCTACAAGATGAAGACTAAAAGTTTGCAGATTTGCAATTTTCGTGCATCAAAAGTCTTAATGAAAAAGGTCTCCAAAATAAGTATTCATAGCTCAACAAAAAAAATTGAGGCCACACATGTCGCTCGAACGTCATTGTCATGTCATTTGAACGACATTAGATGTCGTTACTAACGACCTAAGAAACGACCATTAAAAATGTAAAATAGTATGTGATCGTTTGAAGCACCAAAGAAACAGACCTTCGCGCGACCTATCAAATGACATGTGATGTCATTCGAAGGTGTCGTTTGAACGACTAGTCAATGTCGTTTGAACAACATTGCCTTGATGTTTGAACGACATAAGAAAAAATTTAATATTTTAAAAAGCTCACCTACGGGTCTTCGAAAAATATTTTGACTTAGAAAAAATGCCTCATTTTGATTTAAAATAGTTTCAAAAAATATCTCAATACTAAATTAAAGCATTTACGAAACTTAAACACGTTTGATACGAAAATATTCCTCATATCGCGCATATGTTGAAGATGCTTGAAATTCGAATCTGTCTTCATGAACGTATGAACGTGAACTTCTTCAACAGTTTTAGCAATATACGATATATTCTATGTAAAATAAGGACTACGAAAAATATGTCCTTACAAATCTCCCCCTATGTCTATGCCGGTACAAGATAAAAACAATCTGAATTATCAATCAAAATGTCCTATACAAATATAATACCCTCCCATGAACCCAAAAGTGAAAAGGTACTATAAATCCAAGTCTTCAAAAAAATGTTCAACATCTTCAAGTCTCTTTAAATCAAATCTCTTTGCTTTCCTTGCTCTTCTTTTGTGTGCTTTCCAAATGATCATCAAAGTTCTACACCTAATAAATAAAGAAAATACCCGCGTAACATATCGAGTTTGAAATGAGATAGCATAAATCAAGTATCAAATCAAATCAAGTAAAATCTCAAATCTCCCCCACAATTTAAACTCTCACTCCCCCATAATTCATAATCCATTCTCCCCTTTTTTAATTGTCCAAAATAAACAAGGAAAAGAATAAACAAAAATAAATATGGAGTGTCACGACAAGCAATTATGCTCATGCAAGGATATACTTAAAATATTTTCACAATCTCTTTTTTATTTTTCAAAATTTTCAAGCAAAGATAATTTACAAAAACAACACACACCATGAATTTACACTAAGATAACCAAATCGTGGAAATGGAATGAATGGGTATGAAAATATTTGAAAGAAAAATCAACTCAAGCATTCATAACAAATGTGCATGATAAATATAGACAATCCTAATGAATGAACTCAAAATCTTCCTTAGGTGTAAAAAAAATGATGAATTCCAATGACATCGACTCAATCTAATCCACAAATAAAAGTCTGAAATGATTTTCACACCAATAACGTCCAAAATTATGTAATGATTTTTCAAGACTTTGTCAGGATGTGCAAACCTATTGATATATATTCAACCAAACTCCCTCGTGTATAATAATGATCATATACTTCTATTCAATTCTTTTTTTAATGTTCATATCAAACTAGACTATTTTGGCCATGGCTATTTTTTACAATGCCACACTTTTTAGGTTCTTTTTAAATGGTGGCTTTCACGCAAAGGTTATTTTCTCCTTTCGTAGCCCTTTCCCATGCTCACTCATCATTTTTTCATAGCAAATAAATTCCTCACGAGCAACGGTTCTTACATGCACTACTTTCATTGTAAAGCTTTATCGCATATGGTTCGTTTGAAAGACAGGATTGAGATGAAAATACTTCAATCAACATGTCATAGACAAACACAATAATTAAATAAATCTGCACAAGTATGCATTAAAGGAAATCATGACTCAAACATGTAGAAAGTAATCTCAAATCTCATCTTAATGACTCCAAACATTATAAAACACATTTATGAAATGATGTATCGTCTCAAAACACTATCAAATAGTCCCATGGATATCTAATGCCGTTTTGGAACTTATTTTCCAATTTTGATATTGCCCGCATTTTTCCATTATCCCGAGTTTTCATACCGAACACTTTGAATCCGTACATACACTCCTTTCATTTCATACCCTAGCCATACCTACGTTATAACCCTATTAAAGTCCTATGTGATCTTAGGCTGATGTAATTTAAAAGTTTAAATAGTTTTGATAATCTGTGAAAATGCATTTTGCCTCCTTAAATGTGTGGTATACTTTCATTGAGATTATAATTTTTCAGTTTTTATATAGCGTTCTTCATTTGTGACATGTGTGCGGCCTAGTTTCCATTTCCATTTACTCTTTAGCCTGCATGTTCTGTGTGTTACCTCCCTGTTTCGAGTGAATTTCATTTGATGAGTGTAATGCCCGTGAGAATTGAATATATGCTTGCTTTAATGTTTATCCGAATTATTTAAGTTTTTGCCAAATTACACTTTGCATGTGCTCGTCCCCCTCTCACATTTTAAGGTTTCAATTCTATGAGGTGCATTCTATAATGTTAATGATTTGGACTTTTGTTTGAATTCATTCAATGTGCTAATAATGCGTATGAAATCATTTTCGCCATTGTTGGGCTTGTCGCATGTTGGGTTGGGCATATTTTGAGGAAACCATGTGATGTTTGTGGGTACCATCACTGAAAACCCTCACGAGACGACACTCGTCCACTAGGGTGACCTAGGGGTTTAACGGCTTATTGCATATGCTAAATGCAATCGAATCGCCCGTGAAAGTGGCCTTATCTTATTGATTTTTATACCATACTTTTGTACTATCTCCTGATTTTGGTTTTCTTGTAGTTCTTGTTGCATTCAATTTCATTACTAGGGACTAGCAATGTGTAAGTTAGGGGGTGTGATGATACGCAAATATTGCGTATTTCATCCTCCGAACCTATGAATTTTAGACCCCTCGAGTGCCTTAATCTCTATATTTAAGCCCGTTAACCCTACAACCTCGGTTTATACTGTTAACATGCTATATGAGGTATAATTGGGCTTTTGTAGGTATTTAGGTACTAAGTATGGAGTTCAGACGCATTCCGGTGAATTTCCATATGCAATCACACGTTCAAGGGAATTTTATTTATTTTACAGATTGGTCACTGGCCCAACATCTTCTTGGAAGTTGTATCCCTCCTCACAAGCTTCGTGTGGCCGCAAACGGTGCGCGATTCCGATTCAGAACGAAGAAGTTACGGCGATTTTAGCGGAGAAGAAATGCAAGCCAAAAAAGGGAAAAATGCAGTCTGCCCTGCTTGATCGATCGATCGACCAAATGGTAGATCGATCGTCCCTTCCTATTTTTGCCACGATTTCTACTATCGATAGATCGACCAAATGGTAGATTGATCGATGCCCTGTTTTTTTTGCAGATTTTTTGCATTTTCTTTTCTTTATTCTTTTCTTTTATTCCCACTTACTATATAAAGGGTTTTTGTTGTTATAATCATATATTCAGTAGATAAAACGTTTTTAGGTTAGAATAGCTTATGTTTTGAGGGTTTTGAAGATTTCTTCTTCGATTGTTCTTGGATTGACAACCTTTTGGATTGAATGTTGCACTATTCATCATCCTCTTCCTTAATATAGTTTGTATTTCTTCATTTCTTGCTTTCTAGTTAATTTACACGCTTTCTAAATTAGGTTTACATGCTTTGATTACTTGCTTTCTAGTGTAGATTTACCGCGTTTATTTACCGCTTTCCATTTCTCGTGTTTTTAACATGCTTTCTAGGTAATTTAAATTAGGTTGTGCTTGAATTGAACTCACTCGAGTTGAAGCGTTGCTTTGCTTTGGTGATGGAGTTTACGGGTCTATTTCGGGTGCGTTGTCCTAGTAATTATGCCTAGGGTATTTGACGAGGCATATCATGTATGTCCCGTGCTTACGACCTTTTGCGCATAATTTTCGGGATATTTGTTGACGCCAAAATCTTATTAGGCTTTTATGATGATTTAGGGCGTGATAACCCTTGATTTAATTAACTGTCGAAACGAGACGCGTTCTTAATAACTCGTCGACCCATGTAACCATTTTATACTAATTAACTCGGGTGAGGGATATTCGACGCAACCTATAGTTTTACTCGCTTTCATAATCTAGTTTCAATACCTTGCCTAGATTAACATTTCCCATTATGCATATTTTTCCTTTTAGTTTGTAATCATCTTTTACACTTTTATTTCGAAATATTAAATCACTTGAATTCTAGCATCTTGTCCCTGTGGATTTTCGATACTCGACTTACCGCTGTGCTTGCCCCGCAAGTGTAGTAGTAATTTAGATTTCTTTTGTATTGGGTTGGCGAAACGAAAACAACGACTAACGGCTTTCCACGCACTACTTTTCCCACTTAATCAAAATGGCACCGTTGTCGGGGACTTGATGTTTTAGAATTTATTTGATTTAGTATTTCACTGTATTTTCTTTCTATTTGTATTATTTGCTAACCTTTTTGCAGGATTTCCACATTTGAGCACTTAGAAAACGCTTGAATTTTTCCCGCGTGCACCTACTTTGTGGAATTCGCCACTTCGATCCATTTTTTGGGTAAGCATGTCTTATTCCAATTCTTTCGGTAATCATTTTTGTAATTCTCAAAATTCCAGCAAACCTATGACTTTCAGTGAATACTTCATTTCCCCAAAATTTACAAATTCAAATATTACTTTGGGCGAGTATAATGAAAGTCAAAATTTGGGTTATTGGAATTTTGATGATGATGATAATGATTTTGGGCCTTTACCTCCTTATAATAGGAATTTTGAAACGAATTCGAATAGTTTTCAAAATTCCTATAATAATGAGTTTTCGTTTAAGTCCGATGGTAATTTTCAAAGTTCCCATTTTCATGGATCTGCACCTCGACCTATGACATTTGGTGAGGGTTTACGTATGTATGAAAATGAGAAAATTGAAAATCGTTATCGGGAAGAAAATCGTTCGTGGGAACATGAGTTGGATTTATATGTTGAGTCCGACGATGATTTTTCTTCCGAGACTTTCGAATTCGAGGAATGATTTGAACCAAATGAGATACTTGTACCTACGTTGGAACAAACCATTCTAGACTTTTCCCATTGTGTAATAGATATTGAAAGTGAGGATGAAAATGACGTAATATCTATTTGCAATGAAATGATTTCTTCTTTGGCCCCCAAAGAAGAACATTTCATTGAAAATGATATTATTTCCTTTGAAATTCCAACTTCATGCGATGGTGATTCATCTCACGAGTTTGAATTTCTTTCATCCCCATTTTCATTCTCTATTACCCCGCCGGAACAAGTACCCGATGATTCGGTTTCAAACTTTAATGTTTTAAACCCTATCGCCGATGAGGAGTACTTGCTCGAGTCGCCCTCCACGATCACATCTTTGCCTTTGTGTGCGCCGCCTCCCATTCCAACTTCAAAATCCTTGGAAGGATATTCGGCTTTTCTCGGTCCCCACTTGTTTTTGTCACCCGTTCAATCCAAACCCCCCATCGTCCCACCAAAACTTGTAATTGGCGATGGTTCCTTTCTTACGCCTTACACATGCCTTCCGTTGTTCAAAAGGAATCCATATTTTTCGGAGGGCATGCTTGTATGTGAGGGTACACCGGTTATCCTCGAAAGTCAAATCGTTCTTATGATGGACCTCAGCTATTTAGGCTTCTAGTGTACAGTTAGTGTGAAGTCTAAATAGTAGGTTGTATATAGTTAGCTTTTTATTCTTTCTGTTTATTTTTTGTTTCGTTTTTAATTTAGTCTAATGTAATTAGTTAACTTTTTATTATTTGTTTTTTCTATGCTCGGTACTAACTTGTTTTGTAGATTCTTTGGACTTGTTCTTATGGGGATCGCTCCAATTTTGGGTAATATCGCTCTTTTCTCCTCTTTGACTTGGTTCTTAATTTACATTGAGGACAATGTCAAGTTTTAAGTTAGGGGGTGTGAGATATTCTATCCATTTCTTATTTTAGTCCATGTTTTTGCTCACATGTTAGTTACTTAGTATGCTTTTCTTAGAAAAATTAAAAATTTCAAAAATATTTTCTTTCTTTTTTCTCCTTTTTTGGGCATTTTGCCTTTGTTTCCAATGATAAATTTCAAGAATTGCCCGATCTAATTGACAACCCAATGATGCATGTTCTTGATTTTAGAAGTTAGTACACTTTAGTCTCGTTTATTGATATTGTGAATAACTTCATGAATTAAACTTTAATCCCATGAGCACATGCACTTTTATGGTTATATTGATTTGGTTTAAGATTTTTATAACTCGGTAATCTTTTGTTGCATTGTATATACTTACACCGAGTAAGCTTTGTACCTTTCGTGGTTTGTGAGAGTATACACTATTCTTTTCTCATTGAAAACGTTACAGTCATTGGTAATCTCACTATTCTTTCATTTGATCGTTCATTAATTGAGTTCATACTTGAAATGTGTTACTTGATCATAATTTCATATATTGTTTTGATTCGAGAATTGCGTAAACTTTGTGAAATGATCATAGGCATTCTTTGTTATATCACGCATATCGACCTTGACCTCACCTTATATGTTTACCCTCGTCAACCCCTTTGAACCTTAATATAGCCTTTCGTTTCATAACCCCAATCCCATAACCAACTCTAAATTGGAGTTTTAGCCCATATATACACTTTCCATACCTTTGTTTGGAATGTTGCTTGGGATTGAATGATGTTTGTTTTTATGTCGGTTGTAATCAATTTAGGCATATGAGAGTTTGAAAAGTAAAGAAAAGAAAGTAGTGAAAAAAGTGAAGAAAAAGAGAAAGCAAAAAAGCAAAAGAAAACATGAGAAAAAGAAGAAAAGAAAAAGAAAGAGAAGTTTGTATATGTTGTATATAGTTCAATAATCTTTGATTACTCTCCCCGATGATATATCTAATGCCGTTTTGGAACATGTTTTCCAATTTTGATATTGCCCGAATTTTTCCATTATCCCGAGTTTTCATCCCGAACACTTTGAATCCGTACATACACTCCTTTCATTTCATACCCTAGCCATACCTACGTTATAACCCTATTAAAGTCCTATGTGATTTTAGGTTGATGTAATTTAAAAGTTTAAATAGTTTTGATAATCTGTGAAAATGCATTTCGCCTCCTTTAATGTGTGGTATCCTTTCATTGAGATTACAGTTTTTCGGTTTTTATATAGCATTCTTCATTTGTGACATGTGTGCGACCTGGTTTCCATTTACATTTACTCTTTATCCCGCATGTTCCGTGTGTTACCTCCCTGTTTCGAGTGAATTTCATTTGATGAGTGTAATGCCCGTGAGAATTGAATATATGCTTGCTTTAATGCTTATCCGAATTATTTAAGTTTTTTCCAAATTACACTTTGCATGTGCTCGTCCCCCTCCCACATATTAAGGTTTCAATTCTATGAGGTGCATTCTATAATGTTAATGATTTGGACTTTTATTTGAATTCATTCAATGTGCTAATAATGCGTATGAAATCATTTTCGCCATTGTTGGGCTTGTCGCATGTTGGGTTGGGCATATTTTGAGGAAACCATGTGATGTTTGTGGGTACCATCACTGAAAACCCTCACGAGACGACACTCGTCCACTAGGGTGACCTAGGGGTTTAACGGCTTATTGCATATGCTAAATGTAATCGAATCGCCCGTGAAAGTGGCCTTATCTTTTATTGATTTTTATACCATACTTTTGTACTATCTCCTGATTTTGGTTTTCTTGTAGTTCTTGTTGCATTCGATTTCATTGCTAGGGACTAGCAATGTGTAAGTTAGGGGGTGTGATGATACGCAAATATTGCGTATTTCATCCTCCGAACCTACGTATTTTAGACCCCTCGGGTGCCTTAATCTCTATATTTAAGCCCGTTAACCAGACAACCTTGGTTTATATTGTTAACATGCTATATGAGGTATAATTGGGTTTTTTTAGGTATTAAGTACTAAGTATGGAGTTTAGACGCATTCCGGTGAAGTTTCGTACGCAATCGCACGTTCAAGGGGATTTTAGTCATTTTACAAATTGGGCACCTGGCCCCACATCTTCATGGAAGTTGTAGCCCTCCTCACAAGCTTCGTGTGATCGCAAACGGTGCGTGATTCCGATTCCAAACGAAGAAGTTACGACGATTTTAGCGGAGAAGAAATGCAAGCCAAAACAGGGAAAAATGCAGTCTGCCCTACTTGATCGATCGATCGACCAAATGGTAGATCGATCAACCCTTCCCATTTTTGCCACGATTTCTACTATCGATAGATCGACCAAATGGTAGATCGATCGATGCCCTATTTTTTTGCAGATTTTTTGCATTTTCTTTTCTTTCTTCTATTCTTTTATTCCCACTTACTATATAAAGTTTTTTTGTTGTTATAATCATATATTCAGTAGATAAAATGTTTTTAGGTTAGAATAGCTTAGGTTTTAGGGGTTTTGAAGTGTTCTTCTTCAATTGTTCTTGGATTGACAACCTTTTGGATTGAATGTTGCACTATTCATCATCCTCTTCCTTAATATAGTTTGTATTTCTTCATTTCTTGCTTTCTCGTTAATTTACAAGCTTTCTAAATTAGGTTTACATGCTTTGATTACTTGCTTTCTAGTGTAGATTTATCGCGTTTATTTACCGCTTTCCATTTACCGCGTTTTAAACATGCTTTCTAGGTAATTTAAACTTGAATTGAACTCACTCGAGTTGACGCGTTGCTTTGCTTTGGTGATGTAGTTTACGGATCTATTTCGGGTGCGTTGTCCTAGTAATTACGCCTAGGGGATTTGACGGGGCCTATCATGTATGTCCCGTGCTTACGACCTTTCGCGCGTAATTTTCGGGATATTTGTTGACGTCAAAATCTTATTAGGCTTTTATGATGATTTAGGGCGTGATAACCCTTGATTTAATTAACTGTCGAAACGAGACGCGTTCTTAATAACTCGTCGACCCATGTAACCATTTTATACTAATTAACTCGAGTGAGGGATATTCGACGCAACCTATAGTTTTACTCGCTTTCATAATCTAGTTTCAATACCTTTCCTAGATTAACATTTCCCTTTTTGCATATTTTTCCTTTTAGTTAGTAATCATCTTTTACACTTTTATTTCGGAATATTAAATCACTTGAATTCTAGCATCTTGTCCCTATGGATTTTCGATACCCGACTTATCGTTGTGCTTGCCCCGCAAGTGTAGTAGTAATTCAGATTTCTTTTGTATTGAGTTGGCGAAACGAAAACAACGATTAGTGGCTTTACACGCGCTACTTTTCACACTTAATCAGTGCACGCTTAACGTTTCCTATTAACCTCCTAGTTAATGGTTCCTCCTAACTAGTTTCCATAATATGATTATATCCCATATCATAACCGCATATGTCCCATACCATATGCAGTATAATCATTTATATACGTTTCTCATTAATATGAATTAAGCTTTTACAACAAATATTCATCAACTTAATTCAATTCTTTTTCTCTATTCCCCGTTATCTACAATTATCACATAGTAGATTGATCTAACCACTATATACATACATTTAATTCATTATACATATACATATATAATACGACACCCTGAGACATAGCTGCGATGCATGCATTACTCTGCTATCACGTCCTAGTATCACTGGTCGTCGAATAGGGGACTAAAGGTTCAGTAAGGATTCCTCGAACCACAAATATCAACACAAAAATTAGAGGCGAACATAGTTCTCATACCCACGGGTCACGTACATACCTACGTTCCCATAGTCAACGGACTTATCAACTCCCCGATAAGTCTTTCATAGACCTATGTTCTCGAGCGACAAATCAAAAATCCCATGGATTCATCAGGATATGACTGCCCTCACGCGCAAACCTCCCATTGATAGCAAGTAAGCTAGGTATGTCATACACATAAATTATAAATCAATCAAATAAGCATTATCATCTACCTATATAAATATAATATCAACCAGGTACTCACACTACCCTAAGATAGTTCCCATACGTAGCATTATATCTCTTAAATCCTACGTGTTAAAATATTATGACTTTACTTCTTTAATTTAGTTATTCCAGAGTCTCACTCATTACTCAAGGTTTAAATATGTTTTTCGTCAATATATTTAGTCAGCAAGAAATCACTAATATCCTACTGGTCCATATCATCTTATCTCCCGAATTACTAGGAATTAAACTCTCCTTTAATTAGGGTTATAACCGATTGTTTCTAATCTCTTATAAACACATCTTCTATCACCTAGGATTAAACCTTCTTGTAAACCTAGGGCTACCCAGGTGATTTATTAAATTTCCCCTACTGTACCTATCCTTAATCCACATGCATACAAATTGGAATCCAACACATGAATCAATCAACCGAAATTTCTTTCAATTTAATTATCATAATTCTAATCAATTAAATCCCAATCACAGTAATTCGGTTCTTATCTAGGGCTTACTGATCTTCCCTAAGTCCCATTATATCCAATTAATAATCACCAAAGATTTACAAAAGATTTGGGATAAGATCAAGCATTAAAAGGAAACAACATCATAAATTCTGGGGAGGTCGATCGATCGAAGGTAAGGGGTCGATCGATCGATCGATCGCCCAGATAACAACCCAGATTTTGTAATTCTTATACTACGGGTTTCATAACTTTTGATCATTCAAACCTTCATATTAACAACCCAAATTCCTTATAATCCTTACTACATGATATAGAAACATATGTAAATGATTTCTAATGCTCTAAACATCCTAGAATCATCAAGAGTTTGAATTAAAAGCATATATTTATCCTATTTTTCCCAAAAAATTATCTACATGATATCTTGAAGAACAAACTAATGATTCCCAGAATTTCTTCAACAAAGTGATGATAATTTCGTGGATTACTATCTACCTACAACATGAGTTTGATTCCTATATATTTCCATTTTCCAGAAATTAATTAACAACTCTATCTTTATCTTCCAAACATGTAAAATCTCATTTTTTTTAATAACTATCCTAACGTGGACATTATACAAACTAGATTGCAATTATCAAATAACTTGCCTCTAATGAAGGTCTAATCCTTTGGAGTTGTATAAAACGGGTGGTTCTCCCCTTCTCCGGTCAACTTCCAGTGGTGGTTGGTGGTGGTGACCTTTGGTCCTTAGTTCTCCTCCTTACCAAGCAATCTTCTCTTCTCCCAAGCACCCTTTCACTCTCTCTAAAAAAGGTGACCTCTCAATTTTGTGTAGAAGAGATGAATGAACCTACGTACAACTAATCTCTAAATATTTATAATAATACAAAATCCGAAATCACTATTCATCCCCCTGTAAAAATGACCAAAATGCCCTTTTTGGGTGTCTTTTCATTTCCAAATGACCCGAGACCCAAAACCAACATCCAAATAGACTTTTCTGACTATTTCAACCCTTCCGGATGCAACGACGCACTCGAAATGACTATAAGGTTGATGTAAAAATAAGTTTCCTATTTAATCTCACAAATTTGTCACGACACGTCCCATATCGCGTCCGACTAAGAATTCAAATTACTGAATTAATAACTCAAAGCAATATCAATAATATCACATTCATTTTAATATCCAAAAATTCGGATTTAAACCCAATGAATTAATTTATAATAAAATCCAATTAATACATTAATTTAAAATATAACACATATTAAAAGTCATTAAAATATTACGGCATATTACACAATCTTTGTTTATCGCCAACAGATAATGTTCTTATCTAGTAAGAAAGCTTCAGATGAGTGTGTACCCTCTTGCCTTCAAACAATTCCTATACATATTCAATACAAGACTTTTTCTTCATTGTTGAGTGAATTTTTAAGAAAAAAAATTTCAACGTATTTCTTTGTTCCTAACTTATGTGATTTTCAACATTTTTTATTCATTCTAGAATCCTTGAAAGTAAGACATTTGTACTTAAGCAACATTTGATAAATTGTTTTCCAAATCCAACTTGTTTTTTTGGGTGACCATTTTTATACGTCCATGAGAGTAGCCGATCAAATCCTGATCAATTAAACACTTGGCCTGCCCCAAATCATGACTAAATTTCCACACGAGTATTTTAGTAGAATAATAACACTTATGGCTATGGTCAAATCAGGTAACAAAAATCTCGGATAAGATATTCAAGTACCTCATGGAAAATCAGCACATTACTTCGAGTTCCTTAAATAACTCAAACTCTGTTACAACATATCTATAAATTCTACACCTTGACCCAAGACAAAGGGATTAAAAATTGGAACCTTTGATAGACACTTAATAAGAACAAGTAACCTCTCTGTGGACATAGGCAAGTTTTCGAACCACGTAAATCGTTGTTGTGCATGTGATTTCATTTACTTTATGCCATTTGTGATTATTGTCGTAGAATCTTTTATTGTGATGTTTTCTACACTCACAATTAGCGCCATATGTGGGAAATGACTTATATTCTTACAAAATCATTCATCACCAGAAATCCCGTAATGTCTCACCACAACAATAACATCCCCCAAGCTGATGGCAAAAGAACCAACTCCTCCTAGGGCTAGGCTTGAAATTCGCAAACATATAAACCTCAGGTTTCGTCAGGATAGGAAACCCTCTGAAGAAAGCCATGGGCCACCTAGGTATACTCAGGTATCTGGTTCGATTGATGCTTATGAATCCAGACTTCACGAACAAGAGGATGCTACACGCCTCTAAGTGGAAGAAAATGCTTGCCTATAGAGGAGACTAGAAAGAATGGAGAGAGACCTCTAAAGTCCACTGGGAAACGTTGTGCGAGGAATCCTATCCCTCAGGAAAGCAACACTTGTAGATGAGGAAGGAGCTCCAAGCATGACTAGGAAAGGACTGAATTTGATAAGTCAGAACGAGCGCAATCAGAGCATGGCCAGTAGTAGAGGCGACAAGAAACAATGATAGACATAACAAAGATTTAAGGATACTAGTACGTAGGGAGATGGATCAACACCCAGCTCATCGAGGAGCTAGATCAACCAGAGAACTAGAGAGGAAATCTCTCAATACCCAGATGAAGTGCCCTTTTCAAAGGAAATCGAGCAGGAGGAGCCCTTGAAAAAATTCGAAGTCCCTAGGTTTAAGGTCTGTGATAAAAAAATATATCCTATAAACCATGTTAGGAAATATCGGTAAGCAATGACCTTATGGAGGCACAATGATGCACTTATGTGTTGAATCCTCCCTTCTAGACTATATGATGTAGCACAGAAGTGGGGTAAAAGGCTTCCTCACAGGTCAATCAGGAATTTTATAGCACTGGCGGAGGCTTTCACGACGTGATTCATAACTAACAGCTCACATCCTAAGCGGATGGTGCACTTATCACTATGAAGAAGAAGCCACAAGATAACCTCCCAGACTATGCCAAAAGATATTGGGAAGTTTTTAATGAGATTGAGGATTGCTCGAAGCAGGTGGTCGTAGCATCTTTTAAAATCGGCTTACCAACCACCTCTCTATTGTACCAATCCCTCACTAAGAATGAGACCATCACTATCAATGATATAATGGATCGTATCGATAAGTATACTAAGGTGGATGACATGGTTCATCCTAGTGGGGAATACAATGATTGAGCGAAGGCGAACAAGGGAATGGAGAAGAATGATATGCGGAAGAAAGGAAGAAAGAAGGGGGCAAGAATGGATCCAAGAATGTAAACAAGGTTGATCCCTCTAATGCTTTCCAATGTGTTAACACGATCTTTAAGGAACCTATTTAAAAAATTCTCAGCAAGATCAAGGATGGTCCTTTCATCAAATGGACCAAAAAAATGGGCGGAAACCAACCAAAAGGAACAATGCATTGAGATGAGCGTTCCACAAGGAGGGCGGTCATCGAATCGAGAATTGTAAGGCTCTAAAGTCACACTTGGAAAATCTAGTTCAAGCAGGGCACCTCAGCGAGTATGTCGAGAAGAAATCGGATAAGGTCGGAGCTAATGGGGACCGAAAGCCAGATAATATCCTTGATGATGATACAGGACATGAGTTCTCAGTAATCCATGGGGCATCAGACCTTAAGCATATCCAAGGAAACTCCATTCGAATGGAACTCAAGAAGGTGACTACCGTGATGGAAGCTTTTTGTAATACCCCGTATTTTCTGCGATATTTATTTTTGGGGATTAATTGAATTAAATGTTTATTATATTGGAAATTAATCCGGATAAAAATATTAACGATATGTGAGTTAGTATTTTATTATAATGTGTATACTTGGCAATATATGAATATTGGTAATATTAAAATTGTCAAGAGATTTAAATACGGCAATTTGGGAATTTTGTTGAGACGCGTGTGACCGCCGCGTCATGGTATTTTATTATTTTAATTAAAAAGTGAAATTTTAGTTCCATTAACCGTATGGTCATTTTGAGTGCGCCAACGCGTCCGAAAAGGTCAAGATAGTCAGAAAACACTAGCCGGAAGTTTAGTTTGGGTCCCGGGGTATTTTTAGGCCATACCGACATCATAAAGGGTATTTTGGTAATTTTGTATTTTTGGGAATTAAAAGTGACGAAAATTAGAAATAGAAATCTGACTTCTTCTTTAACCCACTAAACCCACTACTTACACTAAGGGACTTAATGGGCTACGGGAGAAGTTAAGAAATAGTCTTAACTTGCCAAAACCCAACCACACCTCCATTGTTATCATCCTTAGAGAAACTTGTAGAGAGAGAGAGAGAGAGAGAGAAGAGAATTCTGCAGAAAGAGAGAAGGAGAACAACTTAGCCTTCAAGTTTCAACCTCAAATTCAGAGAAAGATTAAGGCAAGTGGTTTAATTACAATTGATTCAAAGATATGCTTTTCCATGTTTAGGAATTATTGAATTTATCTTGGAAGATGATATAGACCCATGAATTGGACGTTTAAAACTATGAATTATGTTAGGGACTGCATGTAGTAACAATCTGAACGAATTATGAACTCAGAATTATGACCCTTGATGATTTAAAAACGGATTTTTGAAGAAGTTTATTAATGTTCTTGAAAGAAATAGTAATCTGGAATTCTTGATGAAGATTTGATCCATACAAAGCCCTTGAATGATGAATTATTGGTTTTAGAACGTTATTAATGTTGTAGGATGGTTATATGATAATTCTATAACGTTATATTAGAGATTCATGCATTAAAAGTATGTTTTGGGTTGATTTGAAAACTGCAAAACGAAGCAGTCCGTAACCAGACTTGGTGCAATCGATCGATCGACATTCATCAGTCGATCGATCGACCACCATAGATCGATCGAAGGAAAAGTTCGATCGATCGACCTTCCTAGGATGAGTAAAGTTTTCCCTATTTTAAATTTTAATGGTGGTAACCCTTGGATAATATTATTGGTGACCTTACGAATACCCTTAAACTTAAGGAAGACCAGTAGGCATGATTATGATACTTGGACCTTATTTAGAATCCAATTTGAGGAGTTATTCTAATTTAATGAAATTCGACAAGTGAGATAATATTTGAGTTAATAGTGCAAATTTGAATAATTTGATGAAATGAGGTTTGTGGCAGAAGTAAGGACCTTAGGAATAAATATGTTATACGTGGGAATAATAGGAACTTTATAGTCTGATTGAGATAGGGTTTCAGTATAAGAGACTACGACGTGAGACGTGTCGACGGTTCAACCTTGATATTATCGAGAGACTTAAACTATATAAAATTGGAATAATGGCATAAGGATGTAGAGTATACCTTTATTAATGTTGAGATATCTAAGATGTGTGAATGCTTAGTATATGATTTTTATGTGTATGACATACCTACCATACTTGCTATCACGGGAGGTTTACGTTCGCTTAGGGCCTTATACTCCTTGTGTGCCCGGATTTAGTTTGGTACCTAGAGGACATAGTTCAAGGAGAACGACTTATTTGTGAATTAATAAGCCCGCTGACTATGGAGCGTAGGTATGTACGTGACCATGGATATGTTGAATTATGTTCGCCTCCATTTATGTGTGTGGTGTTTATTCCAACAATTCCTGAGAGATTCGGAATTTGTAATCCTTATGTACGTGATGTACCGGGATGGATAGCAGAGTATGTGTGCACCGTAGCTTAGCCTCGGGGTGCTTGTATTGTATATATATATGATGTGAATAATATACGGTTAAAGATAAAAGGAAATTGTTATGTTTAATTGTGAGTATGGTTATTGTAACATTACGAAAAGATAAAAGGGGATAGATATCAATGAATGGTTTTGTTAATAATTGGGAATCCGAGAATTAAAGTAGAACTCTCTATTAAATTTTTAAGGTTGGAAATTAAACGTGAACCGAGTAGAAGTGTTAGAAACTTCTTGGAATTAGATAGTTATATGAAAACACATGAATGGGTATAGGAACGTTAGGAGTGCACAGTTAGACGAGAGGTGAGTATTTCATGTGAGAGCACGTCCTAACATGTATCTTGAATTTATTGTTTTAATTATTATTAAAGCACTTGCTGTTTTTAAAATACTCTCCACATTCGGGCTCTGACCCGTTTGCTTTCAAATCTATCTTTTTGTAAAAACCATTTTTAGGTGCCCAGCCACAAGGACACCATGCTTGGGATCCTCATTCAGGTGACGAGCTGTAGCGGTTTGTGGAAGTTACAGGACATTGATTATAGACGCTTCATCCATCTTGACTCTATACTCAGTATTTATCAGTTGTAGGGCATGTCGCCCATTTCTTTTAGAGGCATTCATTTATTTCAGTTATTCAGAATTCAGACTTGTCTTATTATTTTTAGTTGTGGGATTGTTGTGAGGAGTTTTCCTCCGGACTTATTACTATTGTTGGTTATTTCATTTCTTCGTTATGGTGAATGGTTTTATGTTGTACTTCCATTATTCTTTTTGCATGTTAATCAGATAACTTAAAATTTGGCAACTTACTTTTTAAATACTAGGTGGTTAGTAATCATTTAAATGTTTTCGACAGTGATGCTATTAACTGGATCAACTTGACATTTTGTATTAATTTAATAAAGGAGTAGCTACCCGGTATTTAATTAGTCAGGGTGTCACACTTTTCAAATTGACCCTACTAAATCCTAGACAGGAAAGCGTCGGTGACCAGAAGACATTGATTACACTAAGCACATCGTATTCACCAAAGAAGACTTGGTTGGGATAAGGACCCCACATCATAATGCATTGGTAATTACACTCAGAAATGCTAATTGGGATGTTGATAAGATACTTGTGGATCAGGAGAGTTCGTCCAAAGTGATGTACTTAGAATTGTTCCATAAACTGAAGTTGAATATTGTCGACCTCAAAGAAGCCACTATTCCACTGGTCGGCTTTGTAGTAAGGATCACGATGCCGCTAGGAAAGATAATCTTATCGGCCAGGGAAAGAAACATTTAAAAGTTAATTGAGTTTCTAATGGTGGAAATTGAGTCCCCATACCATGCTATTTTGGGCAGAGGTTGGATCTATGCCATGAAGGTCATGCCATCCACTTATCATTAAAAGCTGAAGTGCATTACAGATCGATGAGTGGTTAAGATCCGTGGCGACCAGGATACATCGAGAGAAGTGCTTTATTATAGCCATCTGCCCAAAGAAAGAAAAGTAGAAGGAATTAGAGAATGCCTAGGAGAAAGCCCATGTGGGGGTTGTTCTCTCCAAATAAAAACTACGGTGTGGTCGACCAGGGGTAGAAGAGACCAGGGTCTGCCCCGCTGATAGGGTTATAGAAATCTTGGAAAAAGTTATAGTCAATGACAATTTGACAGAGAGGAAAATCCTGATCGGAGTTGCTCTCACCAATCAAGAGAAAAGGGAGTTAGTTGCATTTCTCAAAATCAACACAAATGTTTTCACTTGGGAGCCTTATGAGTTACTAGGGATTGACCCCAGTGTAGCCTTCCACCAGCTGAACGTTGATCCCACCTTCAAGCCTATCACACAAAAGGCTCATCAAACATCCCTAAGAAGGCTAAGGCTGAGAAGAAAGAGGTAGGGAATCTACTAAATGAAGGATCCATCAAAGAAGTTCCATTCCCTTCATGGTTATCCAACCTAATGGTGGTACCCAAAAGCAATGGAAGTTAGAGGATTTTCATCAATTTCACTGGCCTCAACAAGGCATGCCCCAAGGACATCTTCCCTCTCCCAAAAATTGATCAGTTGGTTAATGCCACAGTGACACATGAGAGGATGAGCTTCCTAAATGCCTAGTCAGGTTATCACAAGATCTCCCTATACGGGCCAGACCAGTATAAGACCTCCTTTATAACCTCAATCGGGTTGTACTATTACAAGGTTATGCCGTTTGGCCTCAAGAACGCAAGGGCAACTTACCAAAGATTAGTAACCAAGATGTTCAACAAAATATGGGAGGAACGATGGAAGTATACATCAACGATATGCTTGTTGAAAGAAAGAATAAGGACGATCACCTCTCAGATTTAGCAACATCCTTTAATATCCTCAGGAAGTTTCGAATGAAGCTTTATGCAAGTAAGTGTTCATTCAGTGTCCAGTTAGAAAAATTCTTAGGTTATCTAGTAAGTAAGAGGGGAATCGAGACCAACCCAGACCAAATCGATGCCATCACTAGAGTCCATCCCCCTCGGACATTGAAAGATGTTCATAAGCTTATTAGAATGCTCACGACACTTAAGAGCTTCATCTCTAAGTCTTCGAAATGCTACCGACAATTCTTTCAGATTCTAAAAAAGTGCAAAGGCCTCATATGGACGATGACTGTTCGCGAGCTCTGGAAGAAATCAAGTCCTAACTTAGAAAGATACTATTACTGGTAATTACAAATAATGGAGACCAACTGTATCTTTACCTGACAGTATCCGACCATGCTGTTAGCTCTGCTTTAGTATGTGAAAAGGAGGGGGGATAGCATCCGATTTACTACGACATTAAGACACTTCTAGACACTGAACAATGGTACTTGCCTCTGAAAAAGCTCACATATGCACCGGTGGTTTCTTCAAGGAAGTTGAAGCATTACTTCGAGGCCCACTCTATAACTGTAATCACCTCTTATCCAATCAAGTTTGTTCTACGAAAGCTCGACCTTTCTAGACAACTCTCGAAATGGTCAATTGAACTCGAGAGATTTGATATCCACTTCCATCTTAAAACGACGATCAATAGATAGATCCTAGCAAAATATCAACCAGTAGACCAAGTAAATAGTGAGTAATTGGTGGCATAAGAAACACAGTCCAGAAATTGGACCTTGTATATTGATAAAGCCACAAATTCCAAGGGGGCAAGAGTAGGGATTTTTCTCATCACCCTCGAAAAAATTATAATTAATCAAGGAATTACATTGAGATATGAGGCCTCTAACAATGAAGCTGAGTACGAAGAAGTTGGTTTATGAAAAGCCAAACTACTAGGGGCAAAGCGTCATCACATATTTGGTGTTGCAAACTATTCTCCAAGCAGGTAAGTGGGAACTTCAATGCCAAAGATGATTTAATGGCAGCATACCTCAAAGTAGTAAGAGGACTCATAGTGAAAAGGTGGAAACAAACTAGTCACGCTGACGCTTTAGCAGCACTAAGCTCGGCAGTTGACTCTGAACAATTCAGATACAGTTACTCGCATAACCTAGTATCAACCACGCAGTCCTAATTGAGCAAGTCCTCTTCATACATAAGGCCCCAAGTTTGATGGATATCATCACCAATTATCTACAGTCTGACATACTGTCAGATGACAGAAGGTTGGCCCCTCAAATTAGGGTCAAGGCTACTCATTCTACCACAACCCTTAAGGTAAGCTTTATAAGAAAACATGTATGGGCCCTTACCTCCAGTACGTTCACCCACAAGATGCCGAATAATTACTTAGTGAACTCCATAAGGGCATCTATGGGAGTCACACAGGTGGAAGATTATTATCCTTTCGTGCGATCAAGGAAGGATATTGGTGGCCTCGCATGCAAAAAGGCACTGGTACCTACGTACACAAATGAAAAAAGTGCCAGAAGCGCTCGCCTATGATTCACTAACTCGCAAGTGACTTAAAATCACTCACTAGCCCATGGCCTTTCGCTCAATGGGGACTAGACATCATGGGACCACTACCTACTGCGCCTAGAAATTGCAAGTATCTATTGGTCGCCACGGATTACTTCACCAAATGGATAGAGACAAAACCATTAGCAAACATTCGAGATTCTGACATGAAAAGGCTCATATGGAGGAACATTATAACTCGCTTTGGGATACCAAGGGCTATCATCACCGATAATGGTACATAATTTGAAAGTGGTTTCTTTCAAGCTTTTTGTGATGCACATGGAATCAAGCATAATTTCAGCTCTGTGGCATATCTCGAATCAATGGGCAAGCAGAGGCTTCTAATAAATCCATGATAGATAGATTGAAAAAATGGTTGGAAAGAGCTAAGGTGCCTGGGTGGATGAACTCCCTCGTTTTATTTGGGCTTATCATACCAACCCAAGAAACCAACTGGGGAAACATCCTTCGCACTCACTTACGGTAACATCTCATTAATACGCACCCTTTCCAAGCGATGCCTCTACCATACATGACTAAACTTCTAAGATTAATGCAATTTGTTCATCATGTTTTTAAAATTAGGAAACTTAATAGGTCGAGTAGAGTTTATAGCAATTACAGCGAGTCAATAGTTCCGTTTCAATTATTAGGTCCCTCGGGTTATTATTGTGCACACAACGAGCCTTATAGGTTGCCCCGGGAACCATAAAAGGCCCTACAGGGTATCCTTAGGCAACAAAAGAAACCTTATTTTGGCCGCCAACATTGTTGGTCGTAAAAACTTGCCCGAACGGATGGTGCAATCTCGCCATCATCTTACTTAGGCCTAAGTAAGTGTGACGACACGACCTAAGATGTAAAGTAGATGGAATGACATAGCTAAGGCTTGTTGTACTAAGGGAATGGATAAACACAAACAACATTTAACCATCAAAATCATTTAGTCAGATGTGATGCTCAAAATGATAAAGTTAAAGGCAAAGAGATGCTTAGTTGAAGTAATTATATAGTAAACCAAATGTTTAGCAAGCATGATCTCCGAACATAAACATCGAGAATCATAAAGAAAAAAATCCATTTGAACGAAAAGTTACATTTAAAACGAAAATTGGAATATAGAAATAATTTATAATGTGTCAGGATGGCGATCAAGGTAATCTCTTACACATTCTCTTTGACCATCATCTGGGTGAGGCACAAACTCTTCTCCTGCATCTTCTAAGTGATGTTACAAAAGATGAGCAGGAATAACATCAATTAGGATCCACCGATCATCCCTAAAAAATAGATTATGGTGATAGACTGGGCAATTGATCTGATACTTGTACCATAAGAGAGAGTCATTTGGCAACTTTATCTCTCAAAGGACACTGATCCACCCCCGATAAAAGGCAAGGTCCTCTGCCTCCTTCAGCCTCGCTAGGGCATCAGTCCATCCCTGGTCATAACCATCTGTATTGACCTGTCTAAGACCCCTTTTGAACATATGCCTCAACCTCATCACATCCCTCTAAAGACCAGTCGCAATTACATTTGCCTTCCGAACATCCCCTTTCATCATAATAACCTCCCATTGTAGAGCTTTGGTCTCAGCACAAGCAACTCCCTTGGATGACAATGAAGATCCTCGCAGCACTAAGGACGACCTCGATAGGGTGTTTTCTTTCAGACGAGCAATCTCCCTCTTAAAAACATCATTCTCCATCTGGATCATCTCACTTGGTTTACTTCACTGGCATCTAGGAGTTTGGCCTTCCAGACATTTACCTCTTCTTGGACTAAAGCCCCAACTTCTTCTATCTCTTGAAGATTATCTTTCAGCTTCACGACCAACTTGGATTGGTCCTTATACTGGTAATTTCTTACTTTCAGAGATTTGCAAATCTTTATAAAGGCCTTGCAAACCTTCAGATCAGCATTTGGCCTAAAAATTTATCCTAATGGAGAGTTTATAGGTATATTTATCTATATCAATGGGATATAAATAATAAAAAAAAAAGCAATACATTCAATGAATATCAATAGCAACACAAGATCAGCAACGAGAAGTTTCTTTTTATTCAAATATTAATGGGGACAAATGCCAAGTACAATTTTGAAAACTATAAAATACAGTGAACAAAGAATAAATAAACATAAACCCTAAACCAGCTGCAAAGGTCTACAGCTGCCCAGAAGATGCTGGCCCCTTCCCCTTGTCAGTAGTTAAAATAGCTTGATTGCCAGCAACCACGATCGTACTAGGACTACCTACAACTTGGTCAGCAGAAAGGTCTTCAATAGTAGGAATAACTGGTTCAATCCTAGCTTGAATCGGAGGCTGGTCAGTCAAAGTCTCCCCAATATCCATCAAGTTTAGACCTGGCTCATGTTGAGAAAACAGAGAGGACTTCGTTGGAACTTCATCTATGACCAAAGCTTGGCCCCAGCCCTTATTGAAACCCAAGCGCCAAACATTGGAAATCTGGCACTCAGCATCGTCCTACGTTGCCTCCCAGCCTTCATTATATGCGCTATCCTGGGCAATAGTAGCCTCTCCCTCCAACTTGTCAACCTTTATAGATAGCTCCTTATTAGCCTCTATCACCTTTAATTTATCAGCAGCTACTTGAGAGTAAGCCTCCCGGAGGTCGAAAATCTCTATTACTGACTATTACTTAAATGTATCCAGAGCCCTTTGTTTATGTTGGTCAAAGGTAGCCTTAGCATTAACTAGGGCCTCCTGGGAGTTCCTCAGGGACTCCTCCAGCTCGACGTTCTTTTTGGGCTGATTAGCCCGATCACAGAGCAACGTGGTAAAATCATAAACAAACTAGGAGAAGAAAGGAAACACAAATCAATTCGTTAAAAAGGAAAGAATTAGAAAATCTCAGAAAAATATCAGTACCAAAGCAAGCGCTTGGAATGATTTCAGGGCTAACTTCTCACCACCCATCTACATCGATCGCTCATGGTCGACAGTAAGTACAACCCCCTCTAACAGTATAGGGGCAAGATGGTGGGAGTCAACCACACTCTTACCCTGGCAACGAGAACAGGAGAAGGCATAGTAGAGGCCTTTTGGGACTGTTCCCTCTTCCTCTTTTTTTCTTTTTTTCTCTCCTCTTTTCTCTCTCTCTCTCTCTCTCTCTCTCTCTCTCTCTTCTTCTTCTTCTTCTCTCTTCTTCCTCTCCACCTCTCTCTCCCCAATTCTTGAAATGGAGTTACCCGTCTTGGGGGAGTACCCATTTTTTCTTTTCATAGACTTTATTCGATCAGACAATAGCTCGCCATGATCATTAGTAAGGATCATACACTTTCTCTTTGGGGGAGCCATTGCTTCTTCTTCTTCACTAGTTCCTTCATCACTGTCTTCTTCTAATCCATCTTGTTCACCTACTACCTCCCCTTTTTTATCTTCCTCTCTTTATTCTTCAAGATGAATTGGTACAGAAGGTCCACCAACCTCTTCCCTCGGAACCTCCAAATTAGGAATAGTGTCAACAAGCTTGGCAATGAGACTGGAGGTAGTATTCTTGTACTCGAGCAGATAAGCAGCCGATCGGGGATGCTCACCGTCAGCAAGAGTATCCCCAATCCACCAAGATTTTATAAAGTCAGTGGCCTTAAACTCATTGGGACCAGGTTCTTGGTTCTTTGCCTTAGCTATAAAAATAACCATAGTAGAAAAATAAAACACATCAGAAAAAGCAAGAAAATAGGAAACAACGAGTAAAGAACAGAAAAAAGATAGTGATAGCAACCTATATACTCCTCCCCAAAGGTAGGGATCTAATATCCTCTGTACCTCACGCCCACTGGTTGGGGAGGATATTTCCAATTCCTAGCAATAAAGTCGTTATTCCAGTAATCTTTATGAGAATCAGGAAAATTTACAACTAGAACTCGGTCACCACTCCTAGCCTTCAAGTATAGGAGTCCACCTTTTATACGAGAAAATACATAGCAAAAATAACTTTCTGCATGCCCTAAGTTGGTACCATACAAGTCGTTTATCCTATATACTTTTTTCATAATTTCCCAAATGTTTGGAGTACATTTGGCAGGAACAATGTCGAAATATTTGAAGAAATGTAAAAATAGGGGATTTGGGGGAAATGTCAAACCGTCTTGAGAGACTAATAAAGTATGGATCCAATGACCGTCGTCTATGGTATGAACGTTCTGAGGAATGGGGACACACTTAATATCCCCCCAATCGGGAATATTATAGAAATTTCTAAAGTCGAAAATATATTTATTATTAAGCATCGCCATTTTTAAACAAAACCCCAGCTACAGCTACAGAAACTTTACAGAAGAAAAGAACCAGAATAGAGTTAGAGCTAAAACTTACAAGTGTTGATGAAGCCGTGAGAAATCAATGAATAAAGTAAGCTATGATTTCGAAGTAGAAGATAAAGATAGAAAGCTTGGAGATAAAATGCGAGCGAAAAATAACTGAAGACGGTGAACTGGCGGTTAAGTTACACATGAACAATTTTAAAAGCATCTCAAATCCTGAATCGCGCTCACCTAAGAAGATCCCAACTCTTCAAATTTATCCTCAAAGAGAAGCGCGTCCTCACCAGCTCTCACAAATACCAAAAGTTCCATTTTTCTATTTTAGGCCTTGGGCATATTAGCTCGATTAAAATTTATTGGCCCAAAAATTTAGGGGCAATTGTGGGAGCCCATTTTTATAATTCCATGAGAGTAGCTGATCAATTCCTGATAAATTAAACACTTGGCCCGACCCAAATTGTTACTCAATTTCCCCACGAGTATTTTAGTACCATAATAACACTTATGGATATGGTCAAATCAGATACCAAAAATCTCGGATGAGATATTCAAGTAACTCGTGGAAAATCTTCATGCTATTTCGAGTTCCTTAAACAACTCAAACTCTGTAACAACATATTTATAAATTGTACACCCTGACCCAGGGTAAAGGGATTGAAAACTGTAACCTTTGAGAGACACTTAATAAGAACAAGTAACCTCTCCGTGGACATAGGCAAGTTATCGAATCACGTAAATCGTTGTTGTACGTGTGATTTCATTTACTTTCTACCATTTTTTATTATTTTCGTAGAATCTTTTATTGTGATGTCCACTCACAGTTCTTGAGTATAGTCTTCTTTTAAGATTGTAAAATAAACATGTGAGTTTTTAAAGTGAAATATTTTCACTACATATTTTCAATAATAGGATATCCTCACACATCCTAGTTGTAGTTAGTGGTTACTCATTAGTTCCATTGAATCGGATCAAAGTGATTCTTACACTTTAGAGAAGATTTATTGTCATGAGATATGAAGGCAATGGACGAGTCCAAAGTTGGTCATGGTTGTGTAGCGTTCTCTAGATATTGGCGCTCTCTTAGGAGGACATGGCGAGAAAAAGTTTCCATCCGATCGCAGCATTGTGTGATTGCAAGTCTTTGTCCTCTACTTGTAATATCCTACCATAGTACATTTGTCGTTAATTTTGGTCCAAGGTTTTCCCCCGTTAGTGGGATTTCCCTCGTACATCTGATGTTGTGTGATTTTATTTATCTTTTTGTATATTAGAATGAAGATAAAGTTTTATTAATATTCGAATATTAATAAACCAATTTTGTCACATAGACTTTTGGATATTTTAACCCGTTAAATTATTTTTATCACTCAACTGATATATTAATTTTATTTGGGTAGCTACCATCAAGAGCTCTCGCTCTCAAGTTATCACCACATAATTCACCCCTATAACATTAATAACCTTTGATTAGAAGAAAAGATAAGTATTACCCCTTCCACTTAGTGAAAAAGAAAAAAGGGGCCACTGATGATATAAAGCATAATTAACTACTTCAAACTCCACTAACAGGTCTCATGATGCAGGACGTGGTCCTATTAGGGATGAATGGTCCTAAACATTTATTTCCTCACCTAATCAACCACCCCACCCTCCACCCCCACCTTATTGGGGCTCACAAATAATCGCAAAAGCCACCCCCAAAAGTTAAGGATCTCATGTAAGATCATCTAACCATTCTAAGGTCAAATTGAGACCTCGAGAACCTTAAAATTTGTGTTAGGCAACTAATACTACTTTGATAAGGTCAATCTTATATCCCATACCTCATTTAGAGGTCGTATGATATCCTCGGACAACTGGGAATATGCTTAGAAGGCTGAACAATAACCTATCACCAAAGGACAAACCTCAACCATGATGGTTATGCCTCTACGGGACCCCGACCCACTTGTTCAAAGTTGAAACATCTTCTGAATATCATCCTCAATACCTCAAACAACCCACTAGTTATCTAACGGTTAAGTGATGAGTAAAAACACTATGTCATACACCCTCACTCTCCCTTTGATCATTTGCCTTGACATATTAAATCACATTTAATTATATCAATAACCACCACTCATGACGTACAACTCTCCCCTCCTTACATCCATTACTGTAGCAATTAGACCCCACAATATGGACTACATGATACATAACTTCTCATCGACTCAAGTTCCTTTATATGGAGGACTTAGGGAAGGTTGAATGACATAAATTCAAACAGTTATACAAAATAAATGGGCTTTGGAGTATATAAAGAGAGTACTTAGAAAGTGATAAGCACTTCTTCCTTAATTATTGTATTCTAGGAATAACATTGGTGAGTTATAGGTCTATTTTAGTCTATATGAGGTTCTCTTCTCATGACAAAGACCTTCGACCACCTTAGCCAAAGCCCAAGGCATGTTATGCTTGTAATATTTATCACAAAAGAGAATGTGCATGTGGATAACATATTCGTAATGGGCATATACATCTCAGTAGAGGTGTTAAGCCACTCTATATCTTGTGTTATTTTGATCATTAACATATATCCAACCCTCCTATTAGGGAGATCACTTTGTGAGGTTGCGGTCTTTGATAGTGTATTCTATTAAGAATAAGATAAACATGGTTATCTTCAATGGTATAATTAAAAGTTATCAAGTTGGATTTTGATAATTCGTACATAAGATCGTTAAAACTAACGATCTAAAGCTCATATAATGATTATTATGAGACCCGCACACAAAATGTAATTATATTAATATTTTTCACAAAAAAAAAGACAAAAAAATAGAAAGAGATCATTTTTGAATTTGAAATGATATTCTTTCAAATTTTTAAAAAAAAAACTGTGGCGACGTTTACTGTTTTGATTATTGTGAATTTTTTCTGCATAAAAAATTGAAAGACTTATATAATATTATTGATTAAACACTCGTAACTTTTGATTATACCATTGGATGATTTTTTTTACTTTATATTACTACACTTAGAAACATCATTAGTTAGGACATTAAAGATACTCTTGAAACATCGCTACTGGTAGGGTAAAAGTTGATTTATTATAAAATTTTGAAGATGTAATAGATCTTGTATTAGGTTTTATTATAGTTTGGTTAACTACTTCCCATGACAAAACATTGAGTCATTAATAAATTGAACCAAAAATCATGATTCACAGAAAAATGATGGTGAGAGAGAGCCTTGTTCATTGGATTTTAGGGACATTAAAATTGAAGATCATACGACTTATTTACATCAAAGCTTCCTTATGAAAATTATGCAGATTATATCTTTTTATAATGGTTTTGATTGAATCGTCTTAAGGGTGATACACTCATGTACATGCTTATATTTTTATGAAATGATTTTTGTGACTGATCGAGCGAAATTTTTCAAAAAGTCATTGATTTGTATGCTTGTTTAGGTGAATCTTGCATTCTGCCTACAAGAGTTCGCATGAGGGGTTTTTGGACTTGTGCGCATGACACTATGGTTTAGGAATTCTGCCTGGAATTGTGCATATGGAGTCAAAACCTCACCCTGTGTAAGAAAGACATGTTTTCGAGTTGTTTATACTCATTGCCTAAAAGTGTACCCACAATTAAAATTTTATCTACGCGCATAGCTGTCACAAATTTCACATAGCTTTGGCGAATGACCAAAACCGTGCACATGGAAGCCATTTTTGTTATGCGCACGTTGTTGTTAGATATTTCCTTCTCATTTTTAGAGGTTATTTTCTTGGGTACCTCTCAGACCTACATAGAATATTTGAGGAAAGCAATTCGAGAATTGATTTTTAATCATCAATTTCACTTGATCTTCACAAATTTGATAGAAAACCATAGATATATATTTGATTCAGTTATTGTGATATTTGAGAGTGTTTTGGGTTAAAAACCCACATAGCATAGATTCAGTTCTACCTATTCTGATATGTATTTGAAGATCCACACTCTAAATTTAAAAGGAGGTGAATAAGCTTTTGTGGGGTTGATTGTGGTTCAATCCAAGGATGGGTAACGTGACTTCTATGTTCGCTTAATAAAGCTTCAACAAGATAACTCAATCAAGCAGAATAGAGTTTCAATGCCCATATGTAACTTCTTGTTAAGGAACAAGAGAAAGGTACCTTTTTAGATTTGTGTAAAGTCTCAATAGGAGGATAGTAGTTTTGGGGTCTATGAACAATCCGAAAGGGTAAGGCGTGACCCACTCTAATGAAAACAACCTTCAAGGTGTTCAAAGCTTTAAGAGCACCAAGTAAGTTGAAACGAACTTTGACAATATAATGATAATTTTATGATTGCAATATGAGGAAGACAATAATTGAATACAAGCTTTTCAGTAGAAACAAAATTAATGGAATCACTTGAGAATGATGATTCTTTAAGAGTGAAGAGATAAGCACTTAAAATACCTAGTTGAGAGCAGGGAGAGAATACTTTATGTGTGTATATGTGTAGAGTAATAGTATTTTAATAGTATTCTGAGTTGACCTTGCCCAGGTGCTCTATTTATTGCTAAATATTAGGGCTGATGTGGCGTCTAGTGCTAAAGGGATATTCCCTTGCGATAATATCTGAGTGGTACTTCTTGTTATCTTTTAAAGTTTATCGCTATCCACTCTGACAGGCAATATCTGGTGCAACCAAAGTTAAACGGAAAATATGTCGGTCATAGTGCTAAAAAGTAAAATTTTGTGAATATTTCAAACGGTTACTTGGTAAACAATTTTGTAAACTTGTGAGCGGCCTTGAGGACCACTTGTTAATGTTAGAACTTAAAACAGATTTGCGAGTAGTACCTTGACTGCTCACCTATTTTACTAAGTGTAAGCTGTGTAAGTGTGTGATTGACCTCTTAGGTCCCTCCTTTTAGTATTCTCTATTTCCTAAGGTACTGAAGTTGTTGAGATTTATCTTTCCCAATAAGACTTGCCTTTTATCCTTTTAACCAAAACCCTCAAGGGATCCCAACTATCAAATCTACTCGAGCCAAGATTTTTGCTAAACATTCCTATGTTTAAACAATAAAGGTGTTAGTAAGTAATCTATTATATAAAACCTCGTCATTGAAATTACTTGGGGTTGCTCACATAGCACTCCCTCGCTGACTTAGGTTTGCTCATATAGCATTTCCTTACTGTCATGGGGTCGCTTAGATGGCACTCCCCTCGATGGCTTGGACCCACTCGCCTAACACCCCTCTCTGACTTGTAATTACTTGCATGGTGTCTCCTTACTGTCTTGGGGTTGCTCGCATAGAACCCCCTCGCTGGCATGGATCCACTGGCCTAAAAAACCCTCACTCACTTAGGGTTGATTGCATGGCATCTCCTTACTATCTTGGGGTTGCTCGCATGGCACCCCCTCGATGGCTTGGACCAACTAGCATGACAACCCCTCTCTGAATTAGGGTTGCTTGTATAATATTATTGACTTCTGTTTTAGTCCTATTAGCAGCCAACTTAGTTTTTATGAGAGGTTGGGTGCAGACCCCTCTACATTGCCCCCTCATGCAAAAGTGTTTGTTTAAGCAGAGAGCAAAAAGTTTTGTATGAAAAAGAGTCTTTTTAGGAATTCGAGGGGAGTTTTAAAAGAAAATCATTACTATTATGAGCATTTAAAGATTCTATAAGAGGATTCATATCTGAGGTGTATTTTAGTGTCTTAAGGAGATAATGTCTCTTTAGTAAGCCCTCTTTATAATTTAGGTAATGATTACCTACACTTTTGATCCATTATACGTGCATGTGTAGGCCCTTTAAATACTTTTCACCTTGTCATTTTTTGAATCTTCACTGTTATTTTCTTTTAGAATCCAGAGAGAAATTTTCAAAGCTCAAAAACCCTCACTTTTACCATTTTTAATTTTGTTTAAACCAGTGATTCAATGGATTCCTTTTCACAAAACCTTTGCTTTGTTTCCTCTACCTCCATGAGTGAGGTCTTGGTGGGATAATTTCCCATCCACGTCACTATCACCACCTTTTTCACCACTGGTGCCACCACTGTCACCTCTTTATTGGCAATTTCTTCCATTCCTACCACCACCATCTCTAGTGGAGTTGGACCGTCTATAAGTGACCCCACTACCTTATACAAAGTGCAAAGGAAATTTTTAGAGAATAGGGAGAGCAAGGACTTTTTATCTTACTGCATTGCCCCGTTTTTGGTAAGGATGTTGATTTCATACCCTCGCTTGAGTGGTTTGAGGTTGAGTTTGTAGTGAAGATCAACGAGTGGTCGTTCGTAGGTTTTATTGAGTCTGGGATCACTCATGTGCTCCTTGCTGATAACATTTTGCGCGTTCGAGTGGATAGGGGTGACTTTCCCTTCTCAAATGTGAACATTGACGTTTGTGTCATCATTGATGACCTAGGCTTAATTCTAACTCTCACCAGTTTAACGTCTTGCATCATTCCAAAGAACACGTGTGCTTATAATATTTTACTCTCACATTGGAGTGTGGACTCCCACACCTTCATTACCAGTTAGGGAGAATTATCAATCACCTAGGAAGATATTTGTGAGTTAACTTATTTTCCTATTTTGGGGAACCATGTTTTCACGAATGCCTATGAAGACTCCATCAAGAAGGAGATATGTGAGGATCTCCACAAGACCTTATTTGATTGCACCTGTTATGTTTCTCTTGTAACAACCTGTATTTTGGAGAATATGGAAATTTATAAAATTAGTGATTTAGGAATTTATTTAATTGGGAGAAATTATTTAATTCGGTGATTTAGATTTGAATTAATTCGGTTTAAGTTTAATTTCGCGCGTGCCGTATATTGAGGTGGAAATAAGATGATTTTATAAAGTGACTCGAATGGTGATTTAGACGTCAGAAGTGGTTTTAAAGGGTCGAAATAGTCAAAAAAGTGTACCCAGGTGTATAGTTCAGGTCCCGAGGTCATTTTGGACCAACCCGACACCGTTTAAGGGCATTTCGATCATTCGGAAGTTTGAGGTATAGAGAACTTTGAAAATTGCAAGTTTATATTTTCCCATTAGAGAGAGGGGCTAGGGTTAACACAAAGCAAAACTAAGAGAGGTCATGGGAGAGGAAGAGGAGGGGAGAACGAAGCTTCCTACACCATTTTTCGCCCCGAATGCGATAGAATTGAGATCGGGGTGAGGGGAGAACCACCACACCATCACCCCAACGAATGTCATACATGTTATTGAGAGGCAAGTATTTAAATGGCAATTTATTTTAAGCATGTTATGATACCCATGTAGAATAGGGCTTGATTTCATATTTTTGAAAGAATTAATATGGTTTGGGATGGGTTTAATTCATAAATTGAGATAGGAATGCATGTAGAGATATTCCTTCATGTTTGTTGAACGAAATCAGAGGAGTGTGGATGATTAAATCAAATGAAATCTGGGTTCTTGATGGATAAACTTGAAGAACACATACACTAGGGTTTTATGGGATTTGAAAGATTATCGGATCTTGAATCAAATTCATGATGAATTAATGATTAATTTATGTTGGAAATAATTCTTATACATCTATGTAGTGATTAGTTATGTTGGTTTGAAATTTGGTGAGGTTTCATGAAGTTTTGAGGTGTAAAAAATGGAGGAAAAACAAGTTAGAAAAGAACATTCGCACATGTGGTATTGAGGGCGAACCGATCTGATTTATCTATTTGTCAAAAAAGGAAATTGGCAGATATTTTTGTAGTGATCGCGTGGGCGCTGACCTCGTATTTTTTTTTATTTTTTTTAATTAGTTATGACTTTTCTACGGAAGGGTTTCCGAGATCAAAGTCTAGAGTCAGAAATTAAATCAGGGTATAAAATTAGTTATGAACTATACGAGGACTTTGGGAATTTTAATAGACCTATAGTTGAGGCTTAGGCTTATTCATAATGATGATAAAATTAGACTAGGGCCTAAGAGACTTAATCGATTGTGTTACGTATCGGGTATTTATGAATTAGGTTACGGGAAGAATAAACAATTACCTAAGGATTAGTACCATTAGAATGGTGAGGTGTTAACTTTTGAAATTTCTTAAAGGATGAGGACCCTTCAGGTAGAGAATAATACTGGAAAATATATGATAGAGAGTATATTATGAATAAATGACACGGTGAGTATTCGAGAGATAAATACTACATACAGATGGTTTTTATAGGTTGAGTGTATACCTATACGGATTATGTTTATCGGTTAAGTGTATATCTATATGGATTATTATTATAGGTTTAGTGTATACCTATACAGATTTATGTTTATAGGTGGAGTGCATACCTATATATATGATATTCATGGATTGTGTGTATGCCTATGTGCTACATATTGATTAGGTTATGTGTATACCCAATATGTTCTTTCATATGTGTATGAACATACCTACGCTACTTGCTATCACGGAGGTTCCCGTGCAGTGGGCGATCCTACCTTGCCAATTCCAGGGAGGTCTGGATTTGTACCCTAGGACATTGAACTTAGGGCGACTCACTATGTGTCGTGTATTAATGTGTCTGGCATGTCGTTTGGGTACATTAGGTATGTGCATAGCCCAAAGGCTTAGAATTATGTTCGCCTTCACTGATTGTTATTTGAATTTTTGGGGTTCAAGGAGATTTACCGAACTAATAGTCCCTATTTGGTACGAGTGTGACACACACACACACACACACACATATATACTTAGATGTTTAATCTTACTTATGTGTTATAGTAAGGAGACTAGATAGTGTATATCTAAAGAGACGTTTAACCTACTTATGCGTGATAGTAGTTGTACTAGATAGTGTATATCTAAGAATGATTAATCTACTTACATATGATCGTAGTGAGATTGGATGGTGTATATCTAAAAGAGGATAAATCTACTAATGTGTAAAGAGTAGTAAGGATAAATAGTGTATATCCTACACGAAAATTAAGTAGAGTAACTTAATGGAAAGGCTTGAATGATAACATATGTGAAATTTTAATTTGGATTTAATAATAACATAAGGGAGATGCTGATTATTAAGTAAGCTGATAGCGTACTGTATGGGCGATATGGGTTAGTTAAAGGAGAACTTAACTATGGACTTAATGATAATTAAGGGTATACTGTAGCATACTATATGGACTATACGGGTGACCTAGATTGGTTAGTAGTTAGTTAGATACTAGAGACCTAGTTAGTTTGGTTAGCATGACTAGGTGGGCTTTGTAGCAAACGTTAGGTGCGCACTATATATGAGAGGTGAGAAACTCAAGGAAGTGTTCGCAACCTAACTTGTGTATCTAATAATTGGTAATTTAAACTATAATTTAAATGCTTGCTAAATGTTTTCAAATGATTTTACTTGGGCTCTGACCCATACTTGTAAAACTTTTTCTAAATTTTTTTAGGAGTCTAGCCACAGGGACGCCAAGCAGGATGATCTGTTCCAGGGATGTGTAGATGCAGCACTTGTGGATGCTTGAAGGATTTGGACTTAGTCGCTTCAGTTACTTGGTGTAGGGTGCAATCCAATATTTTATTCGGGCTTGTTTCACTCAGTTATTTCATTTATATCAGTCAAACTTTGTATTCTGTGATTTTTATTCATGTTGGACTTTATACTGGATTTTGGAACCGATGGTTTATTCAGTACTATTTTATCTCAGTCATGTAAATTGTGGATGGATTTAGATTACTATTGCCTGGGATGTTAATTATGGTAATAATGTTCCGTTGTGGTTGTTGTTTATATAAAAGATAAAATTTGGTACCGACTTTTTAAATACTAGGTGGTTAGTAAAAAGTTTAAATTGTTTTCGACGGTGATGCTAAGAATGAACCAATTGGGAATCCTATTTTAGTTTAATAAAGGACTGATCACCCGGTATTTAATTAGGTGGGGTGTCATAGATGGTATCAGAGCTAGGTTATGATATTATATATTAATCCCAGTAAGTAGGGACATCTACTGATGTGATTCAGGGTATTATGGGCTATTATCAAGCAGAGAGATAGAGCTCGTTATTAATTTAGCGTTGAGCACCTAGTGACTGGAAGATCGCAGTGCAATATGTGGTCTTTTGTAACATGAGAGTGGATGAGTATACTTTTATGTCCGGAGATGGAAAATTCGGGTACATATTATGGGCTGAGGGTCTAACAGATCTCAACGACCGACAATGTTAGGTGGTAGTGTATCAGTGGGGTTCCTTGTTTGGATTTCTCTTTGTAAGACATCCCACGCATGAAACTTAGTGCAACGTTGGAAGTGGGGAGATGTTTGGTCATAGGACATGGGTTTAGTACCTAGTTGTGGTTCGGTTATACAGTTAAATCTGAGGAATAATAGTTATGTTATATTTGAGGGTAGTAAAGCCACCTAATGTTTGTTTAGTTATGCACGGGTATAGGGCGTATGGGCACCCTGGGTAATTGAATTATCTTAATATTATCCGCGATTAGGGTATAGTAAATGGATGATGTAGGCAACATAGAAACCTTTGAGTACTAGACTTACCCAAATTTCGAGGACAAAATTACTTTGTAAGGGGGGAAGTATGTAACACCCCGTGTTTTGGAGAATATGGAAATTTATAAAATTGGTGATTTAGGAATTTAGTTAATTGGGAGAAATTATTTAATTCGGTGATTTAGATTTAAATTAATTCGATTTAATTTTAATTTTGCGCGTGACGTATTTAGAGGTGGAAATAAGATGATTTTATAAAGTGACTCTAATGGTGATTTTGAGGTCACGGATGGTTTCGAAAGGGTTGAAATAGTCAAGAAAATGTACCCGAGTGTATAGTTTGGGTCCCGGGGTGATTTTGGACCAACCCGACACCGTTTAAGGATATTTCGATCATTCGGGAGTTTGAGGTATAGAGAACTCCAAAAATTGCAAGTTTATATCTTCCCATTAGAGATACGGGATAGGGTTAACACAAACAAAAAGGAAGAGAGGTCATATGAGATGAAGAGGAGGAGACAACCAAGCTTCCTATACCATTTTTCACCTCGAACGCGACGGAATAGAGATCGAGGTGAGGGGAGAACCACCACAGCATCATCACAATGAATTTCAGACCTGCTATTGACAGGCAAGTATTTAAATGGAAATTTATTTTAAGCATTTTATAATACCCATGTATAATAGGGTTTGATTTCATTTTTTTGTAAGAATTAGTATGGGTTTGGATGGGTTTAATTCATGAATTAAGATAGGAATGCATGTAGAGACATTCCTTCATGTTTGTAGAACAAAATCAGAGGAATTTGGATGATTAAATCAAATGAAATCTGGGTTCTTGATGGATAAACTTAAAGAACACATAAACTAGGGTTTTTATGGGATTTTAAAGATCACCGAATCTTGAATCAAATTCGTGATGAATTAATTATTAATTTATGTTGGAAATCATTCCTATACATCTATGTAGTGATTAGTTATGTTGGTTTGAAATTTGGTGATGTTTCATGAAGGTTTGAGGTGTAAAAAATGGAGGGAAAATGAGTTAGAGAAGAAGAAGGTTCCCTCATCTAGTACGACGAATCGGTCCGATTTTGAAGGCGAGCTGGTCCGATTTATCTGTTTGTCAAAAAATAAAATTTGTAGATCTTTTCATGACGATCGTGTGGGCGCCGACCTTGTATTTTTCTGATTTTTTTAATTATTTATGATTTTTCTATGGAAAGGTGTCCGAGATCGAAGTCTATAGTCAGAAATTAAATTAGGGTATAAAATCAGTAATGAACTATACGAGGACTTTGGCAATTTCAATAGACCTATAGTCGAGTCTTAGGCTTATTTATAACGGTGATAAAATTATACTAGGGCCTACGAGACTTAACCGATTGTGTTGCATATCGAATATTTATGAATTGGGTTACGGGAAGAGTAAACGATTACCTAAGGATTAGTACCGTTAGAATGGTGTGGTGTTAACTTCTAAAATTTCTTAAAGGATGAGGAGGACCCTTCGGGTAGAGAATAATACTAAAAAATATACGATAGAGACTATATTATGAATAAATGACACGGTGAGTATTCAAGACATAAATACTACATACCGATGGTTTTTATAGGTTGAGTTTATACCTATACGGATTATGCTTATAGGTTAAGTGTATATCTATACGGATTATTATTATAGGTTTAGTGTATACCTATACAGATTTATGTTTATAGGTGGAGTGTATACCTATATAGATGATATTCATGGGTTGTGTGTATGCCTTTGTGCAATATATGGATTAGGTTGTGTGTATACCTAATATGTTCTTTCATATGTATGTGAACATACCTACACTCTTGTTATCACAAAGGTTCTCGTGCAGTGGCCGATCCCACCTTGTCGATTCCAAGGGGGTATGGATTTGTGCCCTAGGACATAAAACTTAGGGCGGCTCACTATGTGTCATGTATTAGTGTGTCCATCATGTCGTTTGGGTAAAATTGGTATGTGATATCCCAAAGGTTTAGAACTATGTTCGCCTCCACTTATTGTTATTTTATTTTTGGGTTCGAGGAGATTTGTCGAACCAATAGTCCCTATTTGGTATGAGAGGTACTTGGACTGATAGTAGAGTACGCGAGTGTGCATCGATATGACCAGTTGGGGAGATGCTATACTATTATATATATATATATATATATATATATATATATATATATATATATATATATATATATATATATATATATATATATATATATATATATATATATATATTTGTGTGTGTGTGAGTGTGTAGGGAGAGGTTCAAAAGCGAACATTCACAAAAAACACCTAACAACTCATTAATTTTAATTCCTATGTTGTAATTGGTCCGCGCCAATGGTAACCAATACATGTGTACGACCCAATATTTTTTTTACACACACCTATCCCCCACCCCCACTCCACTTACCATACACACTTACACACCTAACCTCTTCTCCTACCTCCCATCTTCTCTCTCCTCTCTCTTCCTCCATAACCAAAAACTCAACCCATCTACCTGCCTAGGCAACCACCCTATCCTAAAATTCCTGCCACCTGCTTAAACCTTCCATACAAACCTCCTGCCACAACTCCATCCGGCATTCCCATCTCCCATGGATCCGACGAACTTAAAACCCTTCCATACCCACCTCCTTTCAATCCGATCTGACCCAACTCCCACCTAAACCACTAGCACCGACTACAAAAATGACCCCTGCCATAATCCATATCCATTCCCACCATCCAAATCAAGTAACCCAATTACTTTTACCCACATCCGTAAACCCGATTCCTTTTCTACCAATGGGTGTGTTTGTGGGAGGGTGGGGTGGGGGTGATGTAGGGGTAGGTGTGTGTAAAAAAATATTCGTTTGACAGGTGCAGACCAATTACAACATAAGAATTAAAAATAATGGTATGTTAGGTGTTTTTTGTGAATGTTCATTTTTTAATGCTCACTTTTGAACCTCTCCCTATATATATATATATATATATATATATATATATAATGCTCTTGTACGGACTAGTCCGCATTTTAAGAATTCGGATTAGACATGTGTCACCTAATGGTGCGTCTAGAAATTATCGCCTAAATTATAGGCACACTCTCTCTCTTTTCTGGGCTCACAGCCAGGTGACACATGTTTGGTCCGCATTCTTAAAATGCGAACTAATCCGCACAAGAGCAGGACTGTATCTCTCTCTCTCTCTCTCTCTCTCTATATATATATATATATATATATATATATATATATATACTCTTAGATGTTTAATCTTACTTATGTGTGATAGTAAGGAGACTAGATAGTGTATATCTAAAGCAAAGTTTAACCTACTTATGCGTGATAGTAGTGATACTAGTTAGTATATATCTAAGCAATGATTAATCTACTTATGTATGATGGTAGTGACTCTGGATGGTGTATATCTAAAAAAGGCTAAATCTAATCATGTGTAAATAGTAGTAAGGATAGATAGTGTATATCTAGCATGGAAATTAAGTAGATAAACTTAATGGAAAGGCTTGAGGTATAACATATGTGAATTGTCAATTTGGATTTAATAATAACATAAGGGAGATGTTAATTATTCAGTAAGTTGATAGCGTACTGTATGGGTAGTATGCGTTAGTTAAAGGAGAACTTAACTAAGTACTTAATGATAATTATGGGTATACTGTAGCGTACTATATGGGCGGTAAGGGTGAGCTTAATTGGTTAGTAGTTAGTTAGATACTGGAGACCTGGTTAGTTTGGGTAGTATTACTAGGTGGGCTTAGTAGCAAACGTTAAGTGCGCACTATAGATGAGAGGTGAGGAACTCAAGGGAGTGTTCGCGACCTAAATTGTATATCTAATAACTGTTCATTTAAACTGCAATTTAAATGCTTGCTAAATGTTTTCAAATGATTTCAATTGGGCTTTCACCCGTACTTGCAAAACTTTTTCCAAAACATTTTAGGTGTCCAGTCATTCTAGGGATGCATTGTTACAACACTTGTGGATGCTTGAAGGATTTGGACTTAGTCACTTCAGTTACTTCATTCATAGTGTAGGGTGCAGTTTAGTATTTCATTCGAGCGTGTTGCCCTTAGTTATTTCATTTATATCATTCAGACTTTGTACTCAAAGATTTTTATTCATATTGGACTTTATATTGGATTTTGGAACCGATGGTTTATTCAGTACTATTTGATCTCAGTCATGTATTTTGTGGATGGATTTAGACTACTATTTCCCGGGATGTTAATTATGGTAATAATGTTCCATTGTGGTTGTTGTTTATATAAAAAGATAAAATTTGGCACCGACTTTTTGAATACTAGGTGGTTAATAGAAAGTTTAAATTATTTTTGACAGTGATGCTAAGAATGAACCAAATGGAAATCTTGTTTTAATTTAATAAAGGCCTAATCACCCAATATTTAATTAGGCGAGGTGTCGCATCTCTCACCCATACTGGGGTGAGAAAGAATTTTTTTGACAAATGACAATGTTATTGGTTCAAGGACTTTGAATCATTACCTAAAGGGGATGCCCAATCTGGGGCACCTAAGAGTCAAGAGGGTCCAAAGCTCCATTCTAGGAGTCACTTTGTTTCTTTCTTTGTCATATCTTAAGTTGGGTTTTATATCAAGGGAGGCCAAATGACTCCCTTCACGAGTTGCTCTTCCATTTGGCTGGCAGGCTTACTCGTGGAAGGAGTGTGCCTCTCGCTGGCCTCACTTTGGTATCCATTTATACTTGGATGGATTGAACACATGTTGACATGGAACATTGGCACTACCGCTTTGATGTGGTAAACCTTGTCAACTCTTTTGTCTTTATGGGTTTTATTTTCGAGAAGTTTCCCAGATGGGCCCCCGAGCCTCATTTGCTACATAATCAGGATAACTACATTGCTAACTGGCATAAGAAAACCCCTAAGCATTCACTCATTATTTTTTTGGACAACATAGATGAATTTTCTTTCCACTCTTACTTAAAATGAGTGCTTGGTATATTCTCTTTGTGCTTCCACTTTGCTTCACATGGAACCTTCTTCTCTCCAGCTAATGCCGAGTCTATGAGTGACTGCCCTCACATTTCTGTGATGGATTTTGTTCTTCCACAAATACTATCTTCTTTGACTAAGATTGGGTTGGGGGGTGGGTTTTACCACTCCAAGTGTGTCAGAAGGTGGTTTGGGTAAGACTAGGGTACTTACACTCCAGATTTTCCTACTAACCTCCCGCCCTCGGATTTGTACTCAGAGACCTATTCAAAGTTTACCCCCAATAGGATAGTATGGAGGACTGCCAAATTTAGGAACTTATTCAAACCTTCTCGTGATTATCTACCTTATTTTGGTTGTTCGTGGTTTGGTTTGTGGTAGAGTCAAATAGTGTTACTAAAGAATTGTGCACACGATGTTCCACATGAGTCTTTTATTGAGAACATCCCCTCGCATGACAAGTACTTGGTCAAGTATACTCAGAAAGAGGTTTGTCATGGCAGCCAAGTTGAAGGGTCTCCTCTCAAGAAACTGGTACCTATACTTGCGAATCCTCTACACGGGGAGAGCATATACTTAAAACATCTTGAGGCAAAACCCCAATAGCCAAAGGGAAAAGGAAAGGGTAAAGGGAAAGCCAAAGTCTCATTAAGAGGAAGCATCAAAATGCTGATGTTTCTAAATTTTTTTCCTGCAAAAGTTAGGGGAGATTCATCCTGTCCCTCGCCAATTAGGACTCGATCGGCCAAGAAAAAGAAGAAATCATCCAAGGCCACTGGACCCTCTACTGTGGAAGACCAATGTTCAGACACTTACACCTTGGGGATTAAATAAATTTTCCAAATTGTTCGTGAACAAGGCTATGGGTATCTCAAAGCAAGTCTTTCTCAACCTTCTTCTCAACTATCTACTCCCTCAATGGATGGTACTCTAGTCACACCTCTTTTATTTAGTAAAAATATAAGTAATGGAATTACGAGCACATGCTCCTTAACCTATTCATCTGAAAAGGAACTTATTGATTATGGAAGCACTATTTCTTATGATTATTATAGTTCTTCTTTAAATGATATTGTCTTAATTGATGTCAACAAAGATCATTCGCCAGACGTTTATCCTTTTTTATCTGCCACGAGGGGATCAATTATGGATTTGGAGCCCTCTAACAGTGATCATTATGACACAATGATTTATTCTCCTTCCTCCACTAGCCCAATGGTTAGGACTTTTCTTTATGGGCAAGCTCATTGTGATGAGCCTTTAAGTGTTCAGTTCCTTGCGTACTTTTCTCTTTATCCTATATATGAGTTGTAATTTATCGTATTATAATTTCCTTCATTTTTTAATAGGCTTCTTCTATAGGAGGGAGTGGCTCCTCCAGGGTGAGGCTGGTTCCTTTATCTTCTTCTCCTATTATTCCTTAAACCCCATTTCAATGCAAGAGGAAATCCATGCTGATATCCTCCCTGATCTTCACACGAGAGGTTTGTACATAAAATTCCTAAATGCACTTGGTCTTTTCCTTTGTTATTTCGAATTTCGACCTTCTATACTCTATCCTTTGTGAACTAAATTCTTCACACTTTCTTTTCTAGAATCTCTCTACTGTATCCCCCCCCCCCCCGGCTATGAGGAGTTCTTCAGTGACTGCTCATTTCGTTAAGGTATTTAGTGCTTTACAAAGAAATTTTATCAAGTCTTGTTTATGTGATATCTATTGACTTGTATATTACTTTTTTTATAGGTATTTGTGGCCCCGTTTGCACCAATTACCAGGCCACCCGATTTTTCTATAGTGAGAATCTCTTTAGCTCAGCCCCCAGCCCATGCTATTCTAGCTAATTCTAGAGGGGCAATCTTCGAACACCCCTTCTTTTTTCATGCGTTCATTTTATGCCTAACAAAAACTTAACTTCTCCTTTTCTTTTCTTGATGATCATTATATTGTAGGGTTCCCTTTCGAGTGACACTCTTACCAGTGGGGGTATACTATTGCTTACAGGGGTAGTCATCCCTGGGTTACCTCCTTTGGGGATGATATATGTCCCAAGGGTGTGTCTCCCCTTGGACAATAAGCCCCAAGTCCAGGCCCTCGCCACTCAGCCCATTTACAGCATTACTTCAAGTGGGCCTGATACTCAAGCCACTAGCTCGGCACAGGTACTTAGTCATATAACTTGTCCACTTTTGAGTAACTTTATATTGATAACTTCTTCCCTGATAGGTCAGTATGAGTACCCCCCCCTCCTGTTGTGGACTTGAGCGCCTCTCCTCCCATTAGAGTTTAGGTATTTGAACCGACATACTTTTACACTTGCTTTCAGATCTTACACATTTTTATTTTCATGTCTGGTATTCATTCTATCTTCTTTTAAATATAGGCGAGCATTACTAGAACTTCCTCTCCTGTTGCATATCCAACCGTCACTTCTGCGAGAAATTCTTCACTCATGCCACCTCAGGTATTAACCCTGACATTTATTGATTTCATACTTGTTTTCTTGCATTTTTTTACATGTAATAATTTATTTTGAATAGTTACTCAAATGATAATATTCTCTTTTTCCTTCCTTAAGTTGTCATCATGAGTGCTCCCATTATTGTGGAGCCTCGAGTGAGTGTAACCGCGAGTGTATCCTCACATGTGGCTCCCCAGGTATTAGGATGACATAATTGGGATTTCATTATATGAGTTATTCAAGTAACACATTTTTTTATATTTTTTTAGGCTACCACTACGAGAATTCCTCTAACTATGGAACCTTCTGTTAGCATAACCGTGAGTATTTTTCAGGTATTATTCTTTTATACCTGACTTTTTATAAATTTATTTTCTGTAAGTGCTCAAATATCCCTTTTCATGTTTCGTTATTTTCAGGTTGGTGCTTTGAGTGTTCCCTTAACTGTGGAACTTCATGTGAGCAGAGAGCAGGTGCTCCTTGGGTATACTGATGTCATACCAGGTTTTTTAACTTTCTTTTATTTCACAAGTGCTCAAATAACAATTTCCTATTTCCTTATTTTGAGGTTGGTGCTATGAGCATTCCGTTAATCGTGGAACTTCCTATGAGCATAGAGGCAGGTTCTCCTCGGGTATTATTTTGTCAAACCTAACTTTTTTTCAACTTTCTTTTTTTGTTCAAGTTCCCACGTGATGCTTTCATGTTTACTTATTTTCAGGCTAGTGTCACGAGCATTCATTTATATGTGAATCATCCTATGAGTGCTATTGTGGTCACTCCTTAAATATTATATTGTCATACCTGGTGTTTATAGCTTCCTTTTACTGTGCAAGTACTCGAATAACACTTACTCGTTTCCTTGTTTTAAGGTTATTGTTACGAGCACTCCTGTGACTACGAAACCCGTGGTTATCCAGAGGGCAGAACAGACTCTCTAGTAATATGACAACATCCCTTGGCCTGCGAGTAAGTCTTTTCCTCTCGTTCTATTTCTCTTCATTATTTGTTTTCAGGATGAGAAGAACGAGACAGATAAAGCTGTGGGTAAGGGTGAGGATTTTGAGGCCACTCATTTGGAGGGTGAGTAATCTGGCTAGGAGTCCCCACCTTCTGAGCCCAGTTCTATAGATACTAGCCTTGATGTTATAGAGGTGGATGCTCCTGGTACTTACTTAAGGGATATGTGGAGCGAGCACTATTCTAATAGATTTTGAGCAGCGTACCATGTCATTATATATTTGATTTTCGAGCATCACCCTGAGAATTTTACAACCAGTATTGTTTGCACCATTAACAGCTTGACGGTCCGCAACTTAAAAGCGCTTGCTAACCACATTTGTGAGTTCACGTTAATTCCTCTAAGCGAAGACACTACTGTGGGTGTTAGCCTGTTTTGGCAGCCATCAATGACTTACTGAATTGCTACCACTTCAAGCTTGATTGGCTTGATACCTATGTTCGCCAACTTATCTAACCGTAGCTAATAGGTTAATAAGGGTCAAGTTTTTCGAGCAGGCCAAGGTTTAGCGACTTCTTCAGAAGCTGATAACATCCGCGAGTTGATCAAGTCATTGGAAGCTAAGTTAGCTAAAATTTTATCTAGTGAGGCAAAGGATGCTGCTCAGCTGTCCAAGATGGAGATAGACTTTGTTCGAGAGGCTATCCCCTAGTTTAAGGGATTTTATTCGCAAGAGAATCTTCTTTTGTCCAGCTATACTTTTGTTAACCATTTCTTCTCTTTTACTTGTAATAACTAGGGTTGCTCTATTTCGAGCAGGCCATTTATATAAATGAGAAAGAAATATCCCATTTATAATTATTTGTTTGTTTTCCATGTTTGCATTTTTTGTCATTAACTTTTGTTTTTTATTCATTTATATTCTATGGATTATCCCTCGCTTTAGGGTGTTGTCCACTCATGGATTGATTTTTATCTTTTTTATGGGAGTTCCTGTTCGCAATTTTGGTGAGTAATATATTGAACTTTCCATAGTATGTGCGATGCTGGCCCTATATTTTTTTTAGAAAATAGGACTTAGGGTCAACCCCTTTCTCTTATTACTGATAAACATATAAACTATTTTGGGATCTTATCTCTCAAAGTTTTGTAAGTAAAGGTGCTTTGCTCATCATACTTAGTCATTAGGTTATATATATCCCCCTCCCCCCACACACACACACAAGTATGATAGGCAATTATCCTTAAATTGAATATTTTTTCTCTTATACTGTTAGAATCTCAGGCTTCTCTATTCATAAAATTTACTTGGCAACAGCAAATTTATCAGAATAAAATAAAGAGTGAGGCATTTTCTCGAATAAGTTGGTGGACGGATGCATGATGAAGTGGTTGGTTATGTAAAATTACAAACATTATGAACATTACCAAAAATATCTTATGAAAATAAAATTGATCATAACTGAACATTTTCTATTGTATTCACTTCACAAAAAGGAAATATTTTCTTTAAGTGTGCTATTACAATAGAATGTTAACCACTATTTCCCCCCATTAGCTTAGAGGAGCTTCCTTCTCTAGAATGAACTACTAAAAATATAAGAGAAAAGAGTTACGGTACATTGGGTAATATTTTTTGAGCCATTTCTAGTTAATTTATTGAATGCACTCACTTCCCGGCTCTGAAATTTGGCAATATCATGATCTCCCTATTCCTCACACCACGAATGGCCCCTCCCAATTGGGTTTGAACTTTGAAGCTGACATGCTTCTCAGGTGATGGGTGGATGATCGCAAAACTAAGTTTCCCATTTAGAATTCTCTAGTCTTAACCAAATTCTCATAAGCTCTAAACAACTACTGGGTGTAGAATTTAATGTTTTCTTTAACTTTATCGTAATACTCATACAAAGCCTCCAAATGCACGTATCTTGGGTATGGCACTAGATTATGGTTTAAAGCCACTCGCATTAAAGGCATAGCCAACTTTAATGGTAGGATAGCCTCTATCCCATAGACTAGAGAAAATGGAGTAAAACCTGTTGGCTTCCTTTTTGAGGTCCTGTAAGCCCATAAAACTAAAGGCAATTTATCATTCTAAGCTCCCGACAAATCTTCCAACATCTTTTTCAAAATATTGATTAACGTTTTATTGGTGGCCTTCACTTGACAATTCCTTGTAGGATAAGAGATAGTCGAAATGTTGTAAACGATTTTATAATTGTTCGTGAGTAGCCCCATTTCTTTATAGACAAACTGCTTTCCACTGTCAGTGAGTATGACTTTTGGAATACAAAACCTATATATTATATATTCTTAGATGAACTGTGTCACAACCTGAGCGGTGATCCTTCTCAAAGGAATCGCTTCTGCCCATTTAATATACAACTCTGTGGCGACCAGAATGAAATGTTTTTCGTGAAAGGCTAGCCTAATTTTTCCCACAAAATCAAATGCCCAAGTGTGGAATGGGTAAGGGGTGGCTAGGATTTGTAAACTTACTAAGGGGGAATGAACCATATTGACATGGGTTTGGCAGGCTCTAAATTTTTTCACAAAACGGATAGAGTCAGCCTCCATTATTGGCCAATAATGCTCGAAATTATTAGTTTATCTTATAGTTTGGCGCCACCCATGTGTGAAGGTTCATGGGCTTCCTTCAATACCTTCTCCATGTCTTCCCCTGCTACACATCATAATGCTTTCACATTGTACACTTTCTTATATAGTTCCCCATTTATCGGGTAAAAGCGGGCCACTCTTCAAGTAAATCTCATCGACCCTCTCAACTAGTAACTCTCCATATTTAAGATTGTCAATATTGGGTCTCCGACAATATTAAAAAAATACATAAAAATTGCTTCCATTGGATGGTCGAACTATATCTGGAACTTCAAATAACTTTGTTGCATATGATTAGCTTCCATGCTCATATTAGGCCAATAATAGTCCCCTCGCTGTAGTCATCTATTAAACGGGATATCTGTATCCCCAAAATGATTTCGTGCATTGATTTTAATTTCTCTTTGGCCTCTTCTTCGGCCACACACCTTGCCAAAAATCCTCCTTGACTTTTAAAGTAGAGCGTTCTCTACATCATGTGGTAGTTAACTATTTCTAATAACTTCATCTTTCTTTCTCGCGTTTACAAGTTCTTTACGATTGGGCACCTCCAATCCTCAAGCTCTTCACTTGGGAATAAAGACCTCACTATTATCGACACCGTCCACCGTCGAATAGTGATAATAGCCTCCATCACTTCTATTTCCAATTTTTGCATAATTATTTTCAAGGCATTTGGGTGCTTGTTCATTGATCTAGGGTGCCTCTCTATTCTTACGATTAAAAATTGGCATAGTAGCCTCTAGATGATTTCTCTGTATGGGTAAAGGTTGGCGTGTTTAAGCACGAACTCTCTATTGACTTTTTTAACCACCAATTTAGAGTCACCTCATATACAAAGCACTTTAATACCCATTTTAAGTGTCTCCAACAGGAAAAGTATGAGAGCCTCATTGTTAGAGCACTTGAAATCCAACTTATAGGAGAGGGAATCTTTATTTTCTCTTAGAAGGAATAATACCTACTCCACCTAATCTTTGTGCGACCGATCCATCAAAATCCATTTTCCATTCTTCCATTTCTTCGGTAAACATGCTTGGAAATTTTCTCCTTGGAGGTTCAAAATTCTGGCTTAGGAAATTGGATAGCAGGTCAGCCACCACCTGACTCTTAATGACTTTTGGAACAATAGACTTCAGATCCTACTAAGAGAGTATCAGGAACCACTTAGTCACTCAACCCACCAGGATAGTTCATGCCAGCAGGTATATTATGGGGTCACACTTTATGACAATATGCACTGTGAATGTGAGCAGGTAATGTCTCATATTTTGCACTACGAAGACTAAATCTAGGCAATGAATCTTTATGTTCATTTCCTTAGATTTTCTTCCTAAAATTACTCAAGACAGGTAGTACACTAGTTATTCCGCTCTTGCTTTCCCCTGAGCGATCAGAGCCCCAATGGAATGCTCGATAGATGTGAGGTATAGCAACAAAGGCGCACCTACTTTTGGTGGGATCATTGTTGAAGGGGAAGTCATTACTGCCTCCACCCTCTCGAATGATTTCTTTTGTTCTTCCCCCATAACCATTTGTCCTTATACTTCATGAGCGGTGCAAAGGGATGGGTCACATACGTTAGTGCTGGTAGGAAACTCCTTAGGTAGGATACCTTTCCTAAGAAACTCTTCACCCGCCTCTAACTTTTTGGCGGCGACATCATCAAAATGGATTTTTTCTTCTTCGCATCGACTTATACTCCCTCTCTGTTTACTTAGAATACCAAGAACTTCCCTATAGTTACTTTAAAAGCACATTTGGAGTTCATCCCCATCTTGTACTTTTGGCACTGCTCAAAATCTATTCTAAGGTCCCGAACATGGTTGATCTTTTTCTTTGACTTCACCACCAAATCATCTACATAAAATTCCAATATATCATGAAATATGGCCATCATAGTCCGCTGATAAGTGGCTCCTACATTATTCAACCCAACAGGCATGATATTGTAGTGGAAATTTCCTAGAGAAGTTCGAAAGATGACTTTTTTGCATTTCTTTGATCCATTTGAATTTGATTATAGCCCACATATCCATCCATGAAGCAATACATTTCATGATCCACGATGGCGTCCACCAAATTTTTAATGCTGGGTAACGAAAACTCATCTTTTGGGTAGGAGCGATTCAAATATCTAAAGTCCATGCAGACCTGTATCTATTTGTTATCTTTCTTTACCACGAGTACAATACTTGACAACCATATTGGGTGTTGAATAACTTTACTAAACCCAACTACGAGGAGATTCTCTGCCTCCACCTTAATCTTTATATTGTAACGTCCCGCACACCCAGAAAGACACGTGGCGTGGTACTACGATAAAAACTAAGCTAAAACTATCCAAAATAAGTATAGAGCATCTAAATTCCACGATTTAAATATAACAAAACCATAATTATTCTATTTCCACAATAATGATTTACAATAATCTTTCTCCCAAAATACATCATTCTCCAACAAAAATTACACCACTAATTTATACATAAAGATAAATCTTCCAATCCAAGCTCTAAAATAATTCTCCAAACAGTCCATAGCGTCCTAATCCACGCTAGCCTTCCACTAAAAGAAAATACGGGGAAGTACACAATATGACAGAAATAAATGCTAAAAAATAATTAGCACGATGAATAAATCGCAACAATACGAATGCACATATACAAATGTAATGCAATACTAAAGCATTAAATCAATATTAATTTCTCAACAACAGATCAATGGGTCACTAGGCTTCACCTAACCTCCCCTGGGCATCTCAAAGCCATATAACGGTTTTTAAATTATTAGCCGGTGACCATTCTCCGTGTCATATTAAAATCTCATGACACTATGCTCAAATCAACAATAAAATATATCTTAATGAATTAAATAATATATTCCAACAATTTTTCAGGATTCCAATGAATATCACAATTCAACATGAGTGCAATTGACAAAGAAAACAAATGAAATACTCTCGAGAGAATTTAGGAGGATATTGTGTAAGTCACATACCTTAAAATCATCACATGAACCGTCGCATAAACTTCACCCTCAAAATCTGATCGCATCATCACGTTCCTCTCGCGAAAATAATCAAAACGTGTTCTAGCCCAAACTCCAGAAAATACCAAATAAGCCTTCAAATATTGAGTCACGGACTTGATTAAGTTTGGGGCCAACATTTGTAGATGAAAGGGAATAATTTTAGAGAGGTCTTCTGGTTCAGAAGTTGATGAAAAACTGATTTGAAAAGCCAAGCCACAAATTTGTTATGATATATAAAGGATTAAGAGTTTGATTAAGAAAAGAGTTATAATCAGATACATACACTAAAAAAACATTTCATATGATTGGACCGCTGGAATTGGCTGAAATTCGAGGGCATAGTAGCTGAAGACGAGAGGAAATTTTTATATATTTTTTTTCTAGAGAGTGTTATGTTTTGAGGACTCTTAGAGAGTTTTATATTTTTGAGGACTCTTATAAACACCCCAAGACTTATATATACTCATAATAGGAGTCTTGTAATCTAGCTTTCCGAATTCCGAATACAAAAACCAATATATATAATTATTAATAATAATTAAATCCAATTTTTTATTTTTCTTCGATTTCCAAAATAAATTTAAAAATTCCCATTTGAAAAAAATTCGGGTTGTTACACATATTCAACTCGACCTCATAGGTCCATGTGGCCTGCCTCTCAGGTAAAGCATTAGGAAAAATATTTAGCTTGTGAGAGCTCACTTTTAGGTTTGTCCTCGACATCTCTGCATATTTCCAGGAAAACAATTCATAAATTCCTTGAGTAGGTCAATGATCTCCTCCCGCTGTTTGGGACTTAGGACCTTGGAAATGAAGATGGGTCACTCATCAACACCTTTTATTCCTAGGTTTAGCTCCTTAAGCTCTGGGATTTGTTCCTACAGTCCATCTTGTATGAATTCTAGTACCTCTTTATATTCTTTAACGTGTTCAACAATGTGGAACTCGTTAATCACAAAATATTCTTGCATCGAGACGATAATTTCATTCTAAAAACATCGCCCACTCAGACTGTTCTAAATGTTAGATGACTTTGCAATTAGGAAAAATAATCTTCTTACAAGTCTCCACGGGTCTTGCCTTTTGTTTTAACTTTCTCTTATCTTTTCCCTAGCCCTCAGAGGGACCACTCATAGACCTCGCCTCTCATGCATTGATTTATTGGATTTAACCTCTTCTTAGGCCACTCGAGATTATCATGCTCCATTGATCAAGCATCTTCTTTCCTCATCTAGCTTTGTGTAGAATGTTGCATCAACTAAGTGGGCCTCTTACACCGAAAATGGTCTTTCCATGGCTTTAATCACAATCTTTGTCCCACGAATATTGTCTTTTGCACATTGGTGGAATGTTGACAACATAATTCCATACATGTGCATCCACACTCGACCTACTAGAAGTTGGTAACTTGTGCTAGCAATAATGATATGAAATTTAATGTGGGATATGAAATTTCCCAACTTAATCCCCACATTAACATAGCCAAGTGACTATATCCCCACGCTGTCAAAGCCAGAGATCATGAGTGGTATCGACATAATTTTTTACTGAAAAATTTTAGTTTCGTATATAGTGGTAAAGGCTATAATATTTATTGATGGCCCTCCATCTAGTATCTCTCTCAAAAAACTAATTCCATTTACTAATGCCATAACATATAGAGTTCTATTATGGAATAAGGGTACTTGCATGTCTTCTTCTGAAAATATTACCTCAGGTGTGTACCTCTTGATTAACCTTCCCATGGGACTATGCTAGTTGAGAGAGATATCATGTCGCTCCTGGAACACTTTTAAAATCTTCTTGGTAATTATTGTTCACGTCTCACTCGTCACCCTAATTTGGTCAAAGAACCATTTGAACTTGGGGCTTCTAGCAATAGCTGCACACTCTGAATCTATCTCGACTTCATATGTCTACGCATTACACACATACTCAACTTCTGATGTCCCCCCTTATCTAGGTCAAGGACCAAATCACACGTCCTCCTTGGAGGTTCACCTGCTCATCCCACTTGTCTTTATGGTCTTCCTTATCTAAGTTAGACAACCATCTTTTGCATTCATTATCACCACTTAACCACTCTTCAAACTCGAGTCTTTATTAGTCATCGTATGCCACCACCATATTTTTCATTCTATAGTGATGAGACGATATCATATTTTCATTAACATACATGGACAAGATCTTCAGGGTGCAATAACAACTTATTTCCCTATTATCCTGCACAAATAATAACAATCCTTAGTGGCATGTTAGTGAAACTCACAAAACTTTGCATCCTCCTTGTCTGCTGCCATTGGAACTTAGTTATTTGAGTAAGAGGGACTTGACACCCCTTCTCATACCAATGTTCAATAACAGTCCATATCTTCTACTACGCTACATGGCAATAGCCGTGAGACATCATTCCCAAACTTTCTCGTTCTAGTAACGTTGTTGTTCTTGGGACCTTGGCCTCCTTTCTTTCCTTTAGGACTTCCTTTAATTATAGTTCAATACTTGTTGTCATGAAACTTGAAACCTACCAGTTGGCAATGCCAACTTCACCCTCCACCCTTGGGGTCTTGGTTTGATGATCATGGCGATATTACTAGCCGCTCGCGTGAATTCTCTAAAGGTATTCTCTTGGGTGTCATTGATCGAACGAATTTTGTATTCCTTGCCTCTCAACATCTTCATGCACATCTACTAGCCTTTATTTAAAATACTTGATGTATTGCATTAATTGTTTTCCTGGCTTATGAACTTCTTGGGATAAGTGTCTCAACGTGAACTCATCCTCAACCAAGATATTTTTTTGTAAAAATTTCCTATGTATTTCCTCCCAAGTTGGGATGTTGTTTGGTGATAAATGAGAGCACCACGTGTCTGCCTTCCCAGTGAGAGTGTTTAAGAACTCCCACAATTTCATCTCCTTGTCATTGCCATGCACGCCAAGGTACTCCATAAACCTCTTAAACTTGAAAAGAACGTACCCCTCTAGGTATGGTTTTTCATTAGTATTGTCCGAGTAGGGGTTCTGCAACTCCTCATACATAAGAGGTGACTCTTTCTGGAAGGATATAAATTTTTTCACTTATTCTATCATAATGGATTTGGAGGTCAATCCCTTCATATCTTCCTTCTTCACAACTGGAGAGCATACATAAGAGTCGCCACTTGCTCTGTAACCAGTCTTCTAGTCGGAGTCGCCTCTGTTATAGATGCTTTTCCAACAGGAACCATCATGAGTGTCACATAAGATTGGCCTAAATTGGCCACATCCACGTTGTGTTGTCTCATAAAATCAAAAAATATACTCATTAGGTTCAATCCGTTCAGCGATACAGTCGATACTGTGCTAGCATGCCCCCTGGAGGAGCATGAGCTCTTGCTTCGGTAACCACGACTTCCTCATTAGTCATCTAATCGCTATGGACTCCATTATAAAGGGGATTATCTTCAAAAATCAATTACTTTGAAACATTATAACCTTCTTTATTTATGGCAATGAGAATACCTCCTCAACAGAGTTGCCAAATGTAGGAGGGTTGTGGTAATGGGGTCTATGAACAATCTGAAAGGGTGAGGCATGACCCACTCTAATGGAAACAACCTTCAAAGTGTTCAAAGCTTCAAGAATAGCAAGTTAAAAACTAACTTTTGTAATATAAGGACAATTTTATGATTACAGTATGAGAAATACGATGATTGAATACAAGATTTTAAGTAGGAACAAAAAGAATGGAATCACTTAAGAGTTATGATTCTTTAAGAGTGAAGAGACAAGCGCTTCAAATATCTAGTAGAGATCAGGGATAGAATACTTTATGTATGCATTTGTGAAGAGTAACAGTGCTTCAATATTGTTCTGATTTGACCTTACCCAGGTGCTCCATTTATAGCTAAGTATTAGGGCTGACATAGCATGTGCGCTCTAAAGGAATATTCTCTTGCGATAATATTTGAATGCTACTTTTTGTCATATTTTACTGTTTGTCGATGTCCACTCTAACAGGTGACATCTGGTTTAACCAAAGTCAAAAAGAAAATATGTTGGTTATTGTGCCAAAATGTACGATTTTGTGAATATAGCTAATAATTACTTGGTAAACAATTTTGAAAACTTGTGTGTGGCATTGAGGGACACTTGCCAATGTTATAGCTTAAAATAGATCTGTCAGCAGTACCTTGACTGCTCGTATATTTTACCAAGTGTGAGATGTGTAAATGTCTGATTAACCTCTTAGGTCCCTCCTTTTAAAAATCTCTTTGTTCTAAGGTACTGAAGTGGTTGAGCCTTAGTTTGGCCGATAAGACTCTCATCTGAGCCTCCAAACCACAACTCTAAAGGGATCCCAACTGGCCATCTACTCGATCCCTGCTTCCTCGACTAATACTTCTTGTTAAGCATTCTCGTGTTTAAACAATTAAGGTGTTAGTAAGTAATATATTATATAAAACCTCTTTAGTTAAATGACTTGGGTTTCTCACACAGCACACCCCTCGCTGACTTAGGATTGCTTGTGTAGCATTTCCTTACTAGCTTTGGGCTACTTGCATGGCACACCCCTCGCTGGCTCAGTCCCACTCTCCCAGCACCCCTTGTTTACTTGGGGTTGCTTATATGGCATCTCCTTACTATCCATGGAACCCCCTCGTTGGCATGGACCCACTCATCTGAAACCCCTCGCTGACTTAGGCTTTTCTTACATGGCATCTCCTTGTTATCTCGTGGATGCTCATATGGCACTTCCTCGTTGGCTTAGACCCACTCGTATGACACCCTATCGCTGACTTGGTGTTTCTTATCCAATATTATTGACTTTTGTATTGGGTTTACTCGCACCCAACTTTGTGTTCATGAGAGGTTGGGTGGGTACCCCTTTACAGTTTCTTTTCAAATTGAATGGAAAACTAGAGAGCACTGATGTTTTTTACCCCTAAGTGGGGTTTTTTCTCATAGATTGACTTATGTCGATTGTGTGGTTATTTGTTACTCATTTACACAAACGGTATCATACACACTTAAATTTATGATTGGATCCAATCTGATCCATTGCTAAATTGAAGTTAGGGTTTGCATCTATTAATTCACACAATTGACTTAAATTTGTTCCTAATATGATTAATTGACTTGAATATGGTAGATCTCTCACTTATATGCATATTAACTAGGATTGATCTAAAACTTAGCCAATGAATTTCAAAATTGGTAATTCTTTCACTAAAACTTATACACCCTGCTCTAAGTTTATTTGAGGTGAACACTTTTTCTAAAACACATCACCCTCAGTTGGTTTCATAGCATTTTATCTTTTAATAATCCATGTGTTAGAGTAGATTTTTCTACTTTGTGTGCTTTTTTCTATTGTGTCCTCTGCTCCTAAATATGGCTTGAGGTTTTATTTAGTTTAGATGTTGTCGGGAGATGGATTAATTTCATAATAGCATCTTTACGAATCGTCCTCCTTATTTTGATGGCTCAAACTTTTCCATTGGAAAGTAAAAATGAATGCTCATTATTAAAAGTCAAAGCATGAGCATGTGTGGATGAGTGTTGAAGATATGTGAAATATTCCCCTTATGTGAGAAATGATGCTAGGATTAAGAAACCAAGAGTTGTTTGGTCAAATGCCGAGTTTATTGCTTGCAATTATAAATCAATTTCATTGAATGTTATATTTGCATCGGTTAGCACACAAGAGTATAACCTAATACTCATTTGTGAGACGAGAAAAGAATCTTGGGATATTTTGAGAGTTACTCATGATTGAACTTCAAGTATTGAGAGAGCGAAGTTGTTAAACATTACAACTATGCTTTGAACCATAATAATGAAGGAAAATGATGACTTCAATAATTATTAAACTAGACTGACCGAGGTTGTTAATGCCTCTTTTAACCTAGGAGAACCGAGAATAAGGTAGTGAAGAATTTGTTAAGAACCCTAGCTTCTATAATCAAAATTAAAGTTTATATCCTTAACGAAATTAAGGATTTGAACACATGTAGTTTGAAAAGTTGGCCAGGATATCTCAAATTTTTTATCAAGAAGACCATTCGAGTGTGTTTTAGACTATATTAAATTTGTTACCGAATCTAGTGAGAAGGTTGTGACTAACAAAGGTGAAGATAGTACGAAAGAGAATGTTGAAGTGGATAACAGTTCAATAAATTATATAAAAATAATAATAAATTTTTCAAAAATGAAATTAATTTTATACCTAAGCAAAACAAGTCCGCTAGATATAAATCTGAAGGTAGTTATGAGAGGAATGTGCCTAAGAGAGGAAACAAAGAATAAGACAGATATTTTGGTCATGGTGGAGAGGACATCACATGAATGTATGTCCAACATACTTGACAAAGACAGATGAAAACAAATACTTTGAGAAGAAAAAGAAAGTCTACCAGACTAACTTAATTAATTCAAAGAGTGAGTCCAATGATAGTTCTTCAAGTGATGAATGTGGGAATGAACTGACATTTGTGGTGAGATTGGAAGAATATGAAAATTATTGTGATGATATTATGTCATTTGATGATGTTGTGAAGAAAAATAAGGTAAAAGAGTCTAATCATAGGTCTCTTAGTGATTCCTCGTCTTGTAGGAGTGTAGGTTCACACACATAATGCATAGCTCACTCAATGAGATTGATATTGAAGTTTGAGACATACATGATGTCTTCTATGAGCTCTACCAAAATTATTTGAAATTGAAAAGGTTAAACATCAAATTTTTAAACAAAATGAAAAACAATAAAAAAATGGAAAACGTTCAATTGGAAAATTTAAAACTCTAAGAAAAAGTTGACTATTTATTTGGTGAGAATGAGAATTTGAATAAAAATGAGATTCTAATGAAAGAAAAAGATGAAGTTATGCTTCAAAGAGAAATTTTAAAAGTTGATTTTGAAAAGCTTAAAATTGAGGTTCAACATGACAAAGATTTAAAATTTGATTTCATTGAGAGAAAAAAATGGTTTTATAACATTTTGTTGAACCACGGTCAAATAAAAAATGATAAACATGGTATGAACCAATGAAATAAAAGAATATTATTTGAAAATCAAAAATCAAAACTCTTTTTATAGCAATAACAAGAATAAAGAACAAACTCCACAATTGAATAAAGAGGAGGTTCTACTTATGCCATCATTTAGGTTTCATACCTATGAATGTTCATTTTGTGGTAAAAATAATCACATTGCCTATTTTTTTTTATATAAAGTAAGATTCTTGATAAGGTTAAAAAGAGATCTTATGAAATGAAACTTGAGTTTATGAGATATGTGCCTTTTTTTACTTATTATAGGATACATGGACATTCTAACCAAACTTGTAAGTGGTTGAAAGATAAAAATGATAAGTTCATTAAAAATAGGAGAAAGTTTATGAAGAGAGATCATATTGATGATCTAAGAGGTGAGATTAGTAAGTTAGTGAAAAGGGTTAACTTTTTAGCCAATAGAAGAAAAGAGGTTAGGAGAGAGTTTCCTATACTTAAGACTTATATTCATATTCAAAAGAACAAGATTACTATGATAAAAGAGAGGTGGATACCTAAATATAGTAGAAATATAATAATAAATTCACCAAGAAAGAAGGTTGAAGTTGGCATACCTCAAACAAAGTTTGATAAGAAGGAAGTAGTCTGTGTGCATCCCAAAGGTCCAGGAGAGGCATCACCCCTCTCTAACTAGCTTGGTAGTTTTAGCATGATACTTATGGCTTTACTTGCGTAGGTCCTATTCCCAGGTACTCCTTGATTTGTTGGGATTATATCATTTGTGCGAGTGATCATCATTGTCACAATTGGATTATTACATACTTTTCTTTTAGGATTCTCATACATTCATGTATTTATTTACATATGCTTTGGTCATTACATAGTATGTATGTACATATTGCATAATTCATATTTTAAAATGCTAAAAAGATTTTAACTTTATTCTTCTTATGATATGTTATTAAGTTCTACGTTTACATTGATTTAGTGTATGAAATTGATTTGAATGATGGTTTAAAGTATGGATTCTTAACTATTTGGCACAAATAATGATTTATTCAATGATATGTTAAGATTCATAAGTAAAATCATCATAGTAAAAACTTGTTAAAATATTTGGTTATGATTTCACTTTACTCACACACTTTCTTATCACTTGGACATGATTTTTTCTATATATCTTTCATTAGTGCTTGATTTTAAAACATGATTAAATCCCAAGATCTAATATTGGTTATCATAAAACGTCTCGGTGGACCATTTGAGAGATGTGTGTAAAAATCACTTTAACTTGATGGAGTTGATTGATGAGACGTTGCTTACATGGAAATGGCTACCGTTGGTGATATTATATTGATTTGAATTCATGTATCATTGGTAAAACCGTCGTAGAAAAATCCATTTTATGATGAAAAGAACCAAAGCCAAGTGTTAGAAATCCAAGGCAAGAAAAACACAGTATGGCTTAATTTTTTTGTAGTACTATTTTTAAATATCTACTTTAGGTCTTTACATCATATGAGGCAGCTTAAATGGTTAAATTCTACCATTTAGAAAGATTTCGAGGATATTAGCAAAATGATAAACTTAATCGTGATTGTTAATTCTTATAACTTGATTATGTGCATTCACTTGATTTTATAACTTATACTTGTCCACGATCATGCCATGATTAAGACACAAAAGTAACATGGTTTGATTTGATTGGAATTTTGAACTATGTTGTTGATTGATTGGTGTTTGTGTTGATTATGTTCTCAAACTATATCTTTAAATAAAGTTCAAAGGAAATTCAAACAATGAATCATGTTTATGTTAAATAGCCTAATCATGTTCACACCTTACATCATTTGAGTAATGTGTATATATTTTGTGTGTGAGTTGTTGATTTTTGCATATATCTTAAAATTTTACTTTAAATGTGAAAATGAATGTTTTTCACATGCATCTGCATACATTCAAATCATATTTTGAGAGTTTAGGATTTTGATTGAAAACGCTAAGTATTTTTCTTGATAGTTTTCCATAACTATAACTTTTTGCTGCAAACCATTCACACCGCTACTCTTTACACTCGTTCGCATATTGCACTTTTTAAGCCATTCACACGGCATTGCGGATCGTCCTCTTGTTGGGTTTTAAGCGAGTTTTGATGTTTCTTTTTGCACCTTTTTCAAATTTCTCAACTCTAAAGCAAGCCTTAGGATAATTTTTAGTGAAAAAGTTGATTTCATAGTTGAATTTGAGGATTCATTCCATTTTGGGTGATTTTAGCTCAGTTTTGAAGACAAAACCGCTAGATTTCTTACATTTGGGTTTTTTCGATTTGACTCAGGTTAGTGTTGATTTGATCTTTTTAGAGTTATTCTAGGATATTCCATCATCTTTAGAGTTCTGTTATTGTTTTAGGTTGGATTTGGGTGTATTTGATCATTTTCACTTGTTACCGTTCATATTTTCTTTGGATATTTGTCCATTTCGTATTTGTGTGCATTATTTTATGACCTAGTCCTTCACTATGGTTTACAAAAGGTAAACACTCGCAAGAGAGTCCTTTCTTGACCCCTTAGTGGTCCCAATGAGACATCTCGTTCTAAAGAGACCCTAGTTACACCTTTAAATTCTCCTACACTTCTAAACAACATACTGAAGCTCTGAGTGCGTCGATTCCCACACCTAAAATAACCATAAATTTTTCTTTGACCCATTTTACAAGGTATGATATGCTTCTGAGGAAAGGCTTCATTTCTCGAGATGTTAGGACTAAGATGAATATAAATCTAATATATCTCAATCATATCACCACGATTTTATTTTTTCGGAAGCGGATCTAATACCTCGCTTCATCTCGACTATTTAGCCTGCATGTGTTAATTAATGCCACCCTTGTTCGCAAGTTCAATCCTGACATGATAGTCTCTTCCGAGGATCATTTGATCCTTATATATTTCATTTGTGGCTTTAAGATCATATTGACTGAGGATGTGTTAGCTACCATCTATGCTTAGGGAGATAGGAGCATCCTAGTTATACCCCTTACATTGAAAGCAAATTATCCCATCATTAGTTGGCATCATTCTTAAATAGGGGAGAGATGGAATAGGTATGGAAATTATTTCTGTAGGCATCATTGAGTCAATTTTTGTCCACTTTACCCTTTATGGTTATCAATGATCTCGTGCCTAGGAGACAGTCACAAGATTTCCCTTATTCTATTGGATGTATCATACATGTTATTTCCATGCATCAGAACAGCAATAACCCATCGCTTATTCTGTAAGTTATGCATCGTGGATGTTTAAATATGGCTCAAGATGCCTTTCTATTTTCTCGAAAGGTCACCGGGTGCCTATACTCTTTAGGATTTCCCTGTCTAGGATCTGATCAGTCTAAATCTATTATATGTCCAATGATGAGTGCTAGTGCTACACATTTTGATGGATATACTTTTAAATGGTTTCATGCACAAACGATTAACCCCGATGTAGAGGATATTACACACAGTCTTATACCATCTTTTGCTTAAGTTTCACCTGCTTCAATAGCACATCAGTCATCCCGAGAGTATCTTGATTCACAATTTGCTCTTATGCGTGATGCATTTGATAGGATTAATATGAGGTTGACTTCCATGCCAGACCATATGGATTATCAGTTCACAAAGCTTGATAGGACTATATAGCACATTCTCATACAAATTTTAATGAGTATACGCCACAACATGTCATTTTTAGGCTCATTTAGGTTTAGTTTGGTTCATTCTCCTGCCGTAGTGGAGAATGATGATGATGATGATGATGATGAGGAGGAGGAGGAGGAGGAGGAGGAGGAGGAGGAGGAGGAGGAGGATAATGAGGAGGGGGAGGAGGAGGAATATGCCACAACATGTCATTTTTAGGCTCATTTAGGTTTAGTTTGGTTCATTCTCCTGCCGTAGTGGAGAATGATGATGATGATGATGAGGAGGAGGAGGAGGAGGAGGAGGAGGAGGAGGATAATGAGGAGGGGGAGGAGGAGGAATATGGAAATTATGATAATGAGATGGATGATCTGTCAAAGGATAATTAAAGATTTCTTATTTATCTCTATTTGTTTTTTATGTATTGTATACTTTTCAAGTTTAGTACATTTGAGTTATTTTAAAATTTATTTGTATTACTCATATTTGGTTTTTGAGTTATTATGTGCTGGTATATTTTGTTTCTATGTATATTTGGTGATCTTTTGGTTATTTACAGAGTTTGCTGGTTAGAATTTATATATCTTATTTCTCTATATTTGTGATCTCATCTAGTTAGACTTTAAGATAGTATAATGCTTTACATGTTCATATGCATGGATATATCTTATTCAACTAGTTTTTGTTTGAGATTCACCTTCCATACGTACTATTTCACATATTCACATTCATTAGTTGATGTTATAGTTATTTTTGAGATATTATGATCATATTCTTGATGATACCATGTTATAATAGTTTTCTCACATTCGTATCTAGCTTTGCTTTGCGAGTTCTTGTTTATTGTGTTTTTATTTTTATATCATGTTATGCCCGTTGTGTATGTAATTTCTACTTCTCTTTAACTCTTTCGTGTCAAAAAGGGGGTCTAACATAGGGGGGGTTATCCTCTTGATGCCATTGGTAAGATCGGGGGGAGAAATGTCTTTTTGGAAAGAGTTTTAATGAACGGTCTAAATTTGTTTGAAAAGCAGGAAAAATCTTGATTGTTTATTATATTTCTTAATTGAGATTAATATGATTTATAGGGATATATATTGTCTATACTTACATGCTTATTCCCGTTTTTATTGTTAATATTGATTTTTTATCGGAGGACTCCCAAAGCAAGATGAGTTTCTCTTTGTAAATGTCATACATGCATGATCTATTAGTCATGTTTCATCTTTTTCAGGTATCATCATGAGATTGCCACTCAAACCCTTAATTCAAACTTGAAATACTATTTGTCGGATATCTTATGAATTTCATGTATATTACGACACTTTAGTCTCATTGTATGGCTAATTTCGGGTTAGTTTAGTTATCGTAATAAAGAATTTTAAATTCAGGGGAGTTTTCCATGCAATAGCCAAATAAGGAGATTAAAGATATAATAGATCTTTGAGAGAGCTGAGTGCCCTAGGGTTTGTACAGAAAACACCAACAAAATTTATTTTCATAATTTTTAATTAACTTACACCAATTTACAAAACCACAACAATTGTGTAAAATAATTTATCAATTTTAGTTTTAATCTATGTGATACCCGTTCCCAAGATTTTATCTCTTTCCATGTAAATTGTATTTATAAATTAATATTGAGATTGAACCATCATCGTAGCCTTCGTGCTTGTCAAAATGGAGTTTTTATGGCTTAAAGTTAATTTCATAGGAAAAATAAATCATTTGAATGAGGGGCTTTGTCGTTCGAATGAGCTTCTAACAACTTGGAAAATGGTCAATTTACCTCGCTCTCTGGAATCTCATTTGAATACTACATTCAAAATAAGTCCATTGTCATTCGAACGAAAGGGGTTGTCGTTCGAATGAGGCACTTTTCATGTCATATTTTAATCCTATATTTTTTACCTCATTAGAACCCCGTTAGATGCTCGATTGAACGAAGAAGGGCCTCATTCAAATGAGATCAGATGTCATTTGAATGATCGCACCTGAAATTTCATATTTCGATATGCCCTTATGTGCTGTCAAATTTTGGACCCTTGGATTGATGATGTGTTGATGTCTGAAGACACCAGATGATCAAAAACGTGTATAACATGAGGGGCTTGGGTTTTTAAATAATTTTCTGGGTTATTTAGAGAGGGTGGTTCTCCCCCCCCCCCCCCCACCCCACCCCCACCATTTTCATTAGCCATATTTCCTCTCTCTCTCTAAGTTTCAAGAGTTCATCTTCTTCCTCAAGTTTCCCCACCATTGTTACACCTTACCACCACCATTATACGCCATTTTGAAGCCTTATTCTTCATACTCAATCTTTATCAATGGTAGAGGTGGGTAGAGTCAAGCAAATAGGAGAAGCTTTAAAGTATTTTGAAGAGTCTTGGAGTATTTTCGAAGATCTTATTTGGAGTATTTGGAGATAGAAACTTCCATATTCATCTTTTCTTTGTCTCTTCTTCAAACCATAAGGTTGGAGTTACCTCTTCCAGAGAGTTCAAGGTTTCTAGATATGAAATATGTGTATGATGCATGCTAGATGATATTTAATGCCAAAAATGAAGTTATTTGCTAATATGTTCAAGTCATGCAAAAGTGGATTTTTAGAGAAGACAAATCCTAAATGGGTCTTTTATGAATAAATGGGATTTTAACCATAAAATATAAAAAGAAATCTTGATAAATGTAAACCCATGATTTATATCTTGTTTAATCCATTTTGAATATTTCTAGGCTCGAAATCCCCCTTAACATGTGTATAATCATATAGTATGATAAAATATGGCATTTTAAGCTTGACAAAGCATGTTGAAATGTGTTTTATGAAGAAATGATTAAATGTTGAAAAACATCCCTAAATATATGTTATAAATATTGTTGGAGATGCAGAAAAAATGACATTTAAAGTCATATGAAATAATGGGCTAAATAGTGGACATTTGGCTTAAATGGTCTTTAAATGGTTGAATGTATTTTATATAGTTAAACATAAAATAATGAATCATGATTATGGACATAAAATCATAAATAAGATGTTTTGAAAGAAAATGTTGATTTTTAGTGTCACAATGAATTAAATATTTTTTTCACAAAGTTATGATGAAAAGGGCAAAATGGTAATTTTGATAAATTGAGGGTCCTGGTGGTCGTTAGACCTTATTGGTCGTGTTTTGGTGAAAAGTGAATAAAATGGCACGTTGATAAGATAAAAGGGTGACATAAACCTTAGAAATGATTAAAGCAGTGAAATGATGGAATAATGTGGATATTAGCAAAAATGTTAAAACACATTAATATAGACTCAGATGACATCGGGAATAATTCAGAAGGGTCTAGTGCCCTAGGTGAAAGACCCAAAATCACTGGACAGAGCATATGGTAGTACAACCAGCAGTGTGGAGCCCGTTAAAATATGCGGATATTAAAAGATTATGAGAAACGATAATGGAAAAAGGAAATGATAATGGTTGTGCTTGAAAATGTGCAAGTAAGACAATCTAACGAAATATGATAAAATAGAGATTGATATGGCAATATAGCACCCTGCCACGGATGATACTCAATACACAAGCTTATAGGCCGCGACCCTACTTAACACAGGGTGCGGCACATACCATTTGGCCTTACATACAGGTTGAAACCTTACACTACAGGGTACAATACCTACAGCTTTATCCTCATAAAGGATGCAACCTACTGCTATGTTGGATGCAACCTTATACTATACAGGATGCGGCACTCAATATGCCTTCCTTACTAGACGCATCACCCTCATTCATAGCTACTCCAGACTTATATGTCACATGCTCAGAGAATGTGACACAACTCACACACCTCATATAAATAGAGGTATACACCTCGGGATGGGGGGAGGTCACTTCTATTCCCAATCCTCGGGTCAGATTCTACAATACCTGGTGAATCCTTGTCAAACTCTCTCTCCACAACCTCAACATACAGCTTGGGGGATACTCACCTCCATCGTAGTCACACCTCCGGCACTCCCGGAACCACTACAGTCATGTATTCTTCTCCCTCATCTATCTTGTACGCCCATTGTAGCATTGTAAACTTTTACATCAACGATATGAATATAATGAGAGGGAGGCACCAAAGTGGACGTTGGCTCTTTTATAGATGAACCACTCTATATTTTGTGTTCATATCTCTTTACTTATTTTATTTCTATTCTTTACTTGACTTGCTGATATGAGAACGACTTATGGGCGATTTCTCGTATCATTAGTTTAGCATCATCTGTGGGAAATGAGGTATTTCAATCCCGTTTATCTATGTTTTGGGTTCTTAAACACCTTATTCTATTCATGGGGATCCTTTGGATCATCATCTCATGAGTAAATTTTGGTTATTGAGCTCTATTTTATATTTACACCCTTAACTGGGTCTTTCTTATATTCAGATTTGCCCTTGGGTCTTCATTTGATGACCTTAGATCTATTTATAACCCCCGTGATATCATTTTATCTAGATAATGCTGAAAAACATGATGGGCATTAGCCCCGAAAAGATGAATGATTAGGGAAGGATTGTATTTACTCTCGCTTCGCTGTTATTGACCTATGATCTAGGGTTTATCAATTTGACAGTGCTGCTTTGTGCACCATGAGGGTATTCTCTCAGTAATAGACCCTAGTAGGTATCCTCATCACGTATTTTAGGAGAAAAACTCAGTTCCTGGGTTTCAATCTTGGGATTGTTCCCTTCGCTGCTTAGAAGGGGATGCGACCTGGCAGTTCAAATGCCGTTCTAGTCGCGGCATCTACTAGTGCAACTGCATTACAGAAGCTTCAAAACATCAAGGAATGGGCTCAGGTGGTCTCAAGATCAACCTTGGTGAATATCATACAAAGTCCACGATAGTGCACCTATGTGCCTTAGTGGTCGCGACCTCAGTAGTAATACCATGCAACAGTGCAAATGCTACATCCCAACTTCCTACTTGGTTAATTCAATATTTATGTGATTACTCACTTCTGCTAGTTCTGTCTCAGATTATATATTTTGTAAAGACTAACAAAGAAAAAAATGGAAGGAGAATCCAGCCAGAGCACAGAAGTCAGAGATGAGATTGTGCAGATGTACAATCACCTCAACCATCTCTACGATAGCCATGCTTCACTCCAGACCCAAGTTAACTATTTGACTCTGAGGGTCCTCATGCTAGAGGTCGCGGCCTCATCCAATGTGGGTGCGGCACCCAAGATCATTGTTTCATCTCCTACCACTGTCGCGGTTGTAACATCAGAAACCGAGGAAGTATCCCAGGTAAAAGCACTGGCCGCAGAAGGCAAGGCTGTGGCCAGGGCCCTAAAAAGGAGAATGGAGAAGGCAGAGAGGAGATTTGAGGCCTAAACTCCATTGACCTTCCCGATTGAAGACATATTTGAGTTCATCAAAGAGGACAAGCTGTTGAGGTGGCCAGAAAAGCTGAGGGCTCCACCCCACAAGAGGAACAAGGTTACTTGGTGAAGATTTAGTTTTCGGATAATTTATGGGCATTTGTTTTTAAAGTTTCCATAAAAGGACAAGCTTATTACACCAAGCTTTATATTGCTACAATTTCCCTTCATTGCTCATTGATATGAATCCAAATATTTTCGGTGAATTCTTAATCTAAAATTAATTGTACGAAGAAATCAACATTTAAATAACTATTCTTATTAGTTGACATTTTTTATTATTTTTTTTAGCGTTTTATAAATCTATTTTTTGTTACCAAAACAATTAGATTTGTTATTTTTTGTATGTGTGTATGGATACAAGAAAGAATTTGAAATAAAGTGAAAACTTTCAATTGTGTGGATTTTTTTTTGTATATATAAACCAACCAAAATAGTTGTAATTTATGTGATTATTATTATTATTAAAAATAAAGGACAATGATAATAATAAGGGTCAATTATTGAATAGTTCCTACTATCAATGTATATTTTTTTTAAAAGGACACACATTTTTAGTTTAACTCATTTAGTCCCTCAAACACTCTATATTCTCTTATTTTTAGAGGTTCGCGCCAGCGGCACTCCCTCTCCGAAATATGTGGCAAAGGACTTTTTGAAGCAAAATAAAATAAAATTGAATTAAATGAGTATTAAAAAATGTTCAAGGAACTATTTGGTATATGTCCCTAATAATAATAATAATAATAATAATAATAATAATAATAATAGTAGTAGTAGTAGTAGTAATAATAATAATAATAATAATAATAATAATAATAATAATAATAATAATAATAATAATAATAATAATAATAATAATAATAATAATAATAATAATAATAATAATAATAATAATAATAATAATAATAATAATAATGATAATCTATTATATACCTCTAAAATGATAGATCAGAGGAGTTATTGCTGCAATGCAACCTCCAAAGAAAGTTATTGCTATTATTGAACAAATTATGGCAAACTTCTTATGGGGATCAAATGAGGATAGGAACAAACATCACTGGATCGCTTGGAAGGCCCTATGTAGGCCAATTGTGGAGGGGGGGTGTAGGGTTCAAAGACTTTAAGGATATAGCTGAAGCTTTTAGTCTTAAACTTTGGTGGAAGTTCAGGATGCAAGAATCTCTTTGGGCCCGTGTTCTGTTTCAAAAATACTGCAGGATTAATCATCCTATGGCTGCAAAGGCTATAGGATCTCACATTTGGAGAAGAATGGTTTTGAATAGAGAGATGGAAGATAACAATAGCTTATGGATTATCGGGAAAGGAAATTTATATGCCAAATGGGACAACTGGACAGGTAATGCCTCTTTCGACTCTACAGATATAGCAAAAAACATTAAAATTTCTGATTTGATAGACAATACAGGAGAATGGGATCATTATAAAGTTAACAGATTGTTGCCTATCAATTCTTTGTCTATTTTCTCTAAAGTGAAAGTCATGGGAAATAATCACAGTGATAAATTGGTTTAGATGCCTTCATACGATGGTTCGTTTACGCTTTCTTCAGCTTGGAATATAGTAAGGAAGTCCAAATATCAGTCCTAGACTAACACTTTCATTTGGAATAAATTGATTCCCACAAAAATTTCTTTCTTCCTTCTAAGGCTGCTGCGCGACTGCTTACCGATGGATACAACTATTATGAGAATTGGTATCAGATGTCCTTCAAAATGTGGTTGTTGCCTAAGCCCAAACGTTGAATCTACTGAGCATTTGTTTAGTCAGAGTGATTTTACAATTTCTATTTGGAAGCATTTTGAGGACCTGTGTGGGATCAAGATCTTAAATGTCTCGATCAGAGGTAGATTAATCGCTTGGTGGACCAGTTTGAACAAATCTAAGTGGGGCAACCTACTGTCAGTTATTCCAGCCTTTATTTATCGGGGGTTTTGGAAAGTGAGGAACAATTGGAAGTTTGAAAACTATAGAATGGTGGAAGATAGAACCATTATGGATATTCATTCTCTTATTCATCTCCAGCTAAATATAAACCTTTTCTCGTCTCAAATTTATAGGCCGAATCAGCAAAAGCCTATTAAAAGTGTTCAGTGGAGACCTCCTGAAGACAAATGGTTCAAAATAAATGTAGATGGAAGTTGTAAAGGTAATCCAGGGCCTATGGGAGGAGGAGGTATTTTAAGAAATTCTAAAGGGAAATTTATCACTGCCTTTGCTTGTAGGTTTGGTTTTGGAACGAATGTGATGGCAGAAGCCTTGTCAATCCTCAAACCCATTGAAATATGTGAATATAAAGTGAAGGAAGGTTTAATTGTTGAATCTAATTCCTTATCTATTATTAAAGTGTTGAATGGTCAGATGCCGAGCCCTTGGAGTATTATGCCTATTATTGCTAAAATTCAAAACAAGTCTCGGAACTTAAAGGTGCATTACTGCCATATTCTCAGAGAAGGAAATACATGTGCCGATTTCCTGGCTAAACATGGAGTTTCTTCCCAAATAAATCTAACCTCTAATTCTTTAGATGATTTCCCTAAAGAATTAAAAGGTCTGATTAATCTAGATGCTTGGGGTTTCCCAAATTTCATATCTTAATTAGGTTTATTGTCATTGTAAAGGTGGCTATTTATAAAGTCATCCTTTATTCTTGTAAGCTCTTTTGATCATTTGCCTAATTATCAATAAATCAGTGGGTATTTGTCCCTATTAAAAAAAAGAGGAGTTACGAGTATTTAATCTGTTTTATCACTATAAAATGGAGGCCTCTCCATTAAATCTCCTCAATACTGAAGCTGTCCATATAGGCAGGCTAAAATTGAAGCCTTTACTGTATTCAATTTTTCTATTCATCTATCCACTCCACGTGGAGTGGGAATGATAATTTCTAATAACCTTTCATTATCTCACCATTTGTGTGTTATGTCTACTATTTAATTAACAAAAAGTACATAATTATTAATTAAATAAATATTACAAAATTAAAACAAAATTACAAAAAATTAGAATTACTTACTTGGTACAAGAAACGTATATTATAGAAGAATAAGAAATTAAATTCGAGCCCTTTGTGAAACCACAGTTTCCTTAAGAAAATTTTATTCCCTCCCAAGTGTTGAAGGTTAACGAATAAATGTCTTCCAAGATAGAACGAATTTTAAATTAATTCATGTAGCACAGTAATGAATTAATCCCATCGAACACAAATTTGTGTATTTACCCAACCAAACAGTATGACTAGAAGAATGCAGAAACCCATAAAGTATGAAGAACAGTATTTCTGGTTGGAAGAAATAGGAGAGGGAAATTTTTCATTAATTTAAAAACGGAGGGAAGCATTGTTATTTAACAGTTAAACAAAATTAACTATTGACTGTTGACAATAACTGCTAACATTTTATTAATTAATAAATTAATTTTGTAATTAATTAATAATTAAAGCCCAGAAAGTTAAATTAATTTGGCCCAAAAATGTAGGAGATTTTTATAAGCCTGAGCCGAGCCAAGCCGGCCGATCGGACGGACGGACGGACGGCGCGCGTGCGTGTGTGGGCCAAGCCTAACACATGCATAGTGTAGGCCATATCCCCTTCAAAGAGTTGGGATACCCCAAGGCATCCAAGCCTTAGTCCATACTTGGGGTGTTATTAACTCATCAACTTTCCACTACTCTTCCAATGTGGGACAAGGGTTAAAACATACCCAATTCATTAACTTTCATTGCTTTGTGAGTCACTTTGGGGACATATTTATCATTCATAACTTATTAAAATTGGGCATATGAATATACTACGTTAATCTCCTTGCGAAGGAGAACGCGTTCGTATATGGTCCCATAATTTTCATAATGTGGGTTCCACCTAAATTTGAGCTCAAAGTTGCTCAAAATCATGGACAGCTTTTTAATTCCAATTTAAGTCCAATTTTCCAACAATCCCCCACATGAATGATATATCGCTATAAATAAAACATAACAGATGCTAATGCAGATGCAGACACAGGTTGAGTAAAATTGAATACTTATTGCATTGGGAGAAGTAGCCTAGTGGCCTTGAACTTTTCTTAGTGATATACTATCGGATTTACTTGGTTAATCAGTAGACTTCACGTTCTTGAACCGTCAACCGTTTCTGTAAACCTAGGCAATAGTATTCACATAACAATTCTTCAACATAGTTGGTTCTCACGTTTGTGTTCATTTTGGTCATGAACACCACTTGGTTCCGTGAGTATTTTAGAGAATATGCCTTTCATTATTCTCATAGAAGTGGCCCCCTTCTTACTCATGTAGGTGACTTCTATATAGAGTATCTTACAATACCCCCACTTAGATGTACTAAGATATAGAAGTCATTAAAAGCATAACTTATCCTAATTTCGCGGCAGATGTGAACTGTCTCATCTTTGGAATGGATAGGATTAAATATCCTCCAGTGCTTACTGAATACAATGTACGATTTTCCCATTGAACCTAGATCTTGGTATCTCCAGTCAGCTAGGTTGGGTTGCCACTATATTGATTCTTATTTATTTATAGGCTTTAGACCCATTCCTCTTGATGATCTTTCAACTTGCTCTCGGTTTAAACATTTTGTAAGTGGATTTGCTATATTATCTTTTGACTTTACATAGTCAATTGAGATAATTCTGTTTGAGAGAAGTTGTCTAATGGTATTATGTCGACGATGAATATGTCGTGACTTTTCGTTATACATGTGATTTTGTTCCCTTCCAATCGCTGATTGGCTATCGCAATGTATACATATTGCGGGCACAGGTTTAGACCAATTTGGAACATCTTCTAAGAAATTTCGAAGCCATTCACCTTATCCTCCAGCTTTGTCTAGTGCAATGAATTCAGATTCCATTGTCGATCTAGCAATGCACGTTTGTTTTGAGGATTTCCAAGATACGGTTGCACCTCCAAGGGTAAACACATACCCACTCGTAGACTTAGAGTCTTTTGTATCGGATATCCAATTTGCATCGCAATGCCCTTCAAGAACAGCTGGATATTTTGAGTAGTGCAGTCCATAGTTTTGAGTATATTTTAAAAAACACAAAACTCTCAATATTGCTTTCCAGTGATCTTTTCCTGGATTACTCGTAAATCGACTTAGCTTACTTATTGAGTATGATATGTCCGGTCGTGTACAGTTCATGATATACATTAAACTTCCGATAATACGAGAATATTCTAGTTGAGATATGCTTTGTCCATTATTTCTTCCTAGATGTAAATTTACATCTACAGGTGTCTTGGTAGGACTAATATCATACTTCTTGAATTTTTCAGGTACTTTCTCTATGTAGTGAGATTGAGATAATATAAGTCCATCCGATGTTTTAGAAATTTTAATTCCTAATATAACATCGGCGATTCCCAAATCTTTCATGTTAAATCTAATACTCAATAATTTTTTTGTACTTTTGACAATTTCCAAGTTACTACCCATGATAAGCATATCATCAAATAGAGGCATACAATGACATATCCATTTTCAATATATTTAAAGTAAACACATTTATCGCATTCATTAATTTTGAAACCCTTTGATCACATTGCATTATCAAATTTTCCATGCCATTGTTTAGGTGCTTGTTTTAATACATAAAGTGATTTAACAAGCTTACATACTTTTCCTTCTTGTCCGGGAGACTTGAACCCTTCAGGTTGCTCCATATAAATTTCTTCGTCTAGTTCACCGTTTAAGAATGCAATTTTTACATCCATTTGATGTATTTCAAGTCCATTAATAACAGCTATTGCTATTAACATCTGAATGGACGTTATTCTTGTTACCGGTGAATATGTGTCGAAGTAATCCAACCCTTCCTTTTGCCTATAGCCTTTAGCTACAAATCTAGCTTTATATTTATCAATTGATCCATCGGCCTTCAACTTCTTTTTGAAGATTCATTTATAACCTAATGGTTTTGAACCTGGTGGAAGATCCACTAGTTCCCATGTATGATTTTGTAATATGGATTCAATTTCACTATTAATTGCGTCTTTCCAATTGGAAACATCGGGTAAGGATATGGTTTCTTTATACGATTGAGGTTCATTTTCTAGAAAATATGTTAGAAAATTCGGACCAAAACAAGTTCTGGTTTTTTCTCTTTTACTACGTCTTGGTTCATCCTCTATTGATTCAATAGGTTGATGAGTACCACTTGTAGTAGCTTGATTTGTCCTTTTAGAAGGACCATATTCTCAGGTCATGTTATACGAGAATTCATTTTCAAAAAATGAAGCGTCACTCGATTCAATAACCGTATTTACATGAATATCCGAAATCTCAGATTTACAAACTAGAAATCGATATGCACTGCTATTAGTAGCATAACCGATGAATACACAATCCACGGTTTTTGTCCCTATTCTTACCTTTTCAGGTTTAGGAACCATCATTTTGGCTAAGCACCCCCACACTCGTAAATATTTATAGGAAGGTCTTCGACCTTTCCATAATTCATAAGGTGTCTTGTGAGTCTTCTTGTGAGGTACTTTATTGAGAATGTAATTAGCAGAAAGTAAGGCTCCCCCCCCCCCACAAGTTTTGTGGAGCTCCTGAACTTAATAACATTGAGTTCATCATCTCTTTCAAAGTACGATTTTTGCGTTCAGCAACACCATTCGATTGAGGAGAATAAAAAGCGGTGGTTTGATGAATAATTCCATTTTCAGAACAAAATTCCTCAAATGGATATTCATATTCACCTCCTCTATCACTCCTAATAGCCTTTACCATTTTGCTCAATTGATTCTCAACTTCATTTTTATATTGTTTAAATGCATTAATAGCCTTGTCTTTACTATGTAATAAATATACATAGCAATATTTTGTGCAATCGTCAATAAAAGTAATAAAATAATTTTTCCCACCTCTAGTTTGAACAAATTTTAAATCACAAATATCAGTGTGAAATAAATATAAAGGTTTAGTTATCCTTTCAATAGAATGAAAAGACAATCTAGCTAATTTAGATTCCACACAAATTTCACATTTATGATTTTTATCAATATTAAATTTTGGTAAAACTTCCAAGTTAATTAATCTACGCAATGTATCAAAATTAACATGTCCTAATCTAGCATGCCAAATATTAGATGACTCAATTAAGTAAGAAGAACTAGCAATTTCATTCATTGAAACGGATGTTTTGGGGGTTACAGTAAGAATATTGATTTTAAAGAGCCCCTCATTTAGGTCGCCCTTTCCTACATACACGTCATTCTTTGACAACACAAAGCGATCAGACACAAATACAAGCTTGAAACCATTTTTAGTCAGGAGAGATCTAGAAATCAGATTCTTTTGGGTATCAGGCACGTGAAGAACATTGTTGAGAGTAAGTTCCTTTCCAGAAGTCATTTTTAGAGAAATCTTTCCTTGTCCCACCACCTTAGAAGTGGAAGAATTTCCCATAAAGAGGTTCTCCTCATTTTCCAAAGGCTTATAGGTGGAGAACATCCATTTGTTTGCACAAATATGTCGTGTGGCCCCAGTTTCCACCCACCATTCCTAGGTATTTCCAACCAAGTTACATTTAGAGACCACGACAGAAAGATTCATATCCGCCAAGTCATTGGCGATATTCTCACCCTCAGTTACATTTGCTTGAGGATTATTTCGATTTTGCTTCTTAGGCTTACGACACTCACTTGAGCGGTGTCCAGGTTTACCACAGTTGTAGCATTTGCCTTTGAACTTCTTCTTGTTCTGTTTGGAAGTGCCTTCCCCATCATGGTTTCGTTTATTCTTCTTCGGACCTTCAATAACATGGACCTTTGTTTCCATTAGATTCTTCCCACTTTTCTTTTGAGACTCACGATTATCTTCTTCAATTCTCAGCCTGACCACCAACTCCTCCACATTCATCTCCTTTCGCTTGTGCTTGAGATAATTTTTTAATAAAGTCCAAGATGGTGGCAATTTTTCAATAATTGCAGCAACTTGGAAAGTTTCACGAAGTGACATTCCTTCAGCATGAATGTAATGGAGGATCACTTGGAGTTCTTGCACTTGCGAGATCAATGATTTAGAATCAACCATTTTGAAGTCCAGAAAACGCCCGACGATAAATTTCTGCATCCCAGCATCTTCAGTTTTGTACTTCTTTTCCAAAGAATTTCACAATTCCTTGGATGTCTTGATCGTGCAGTAGACATGATACAATGTCTTGTCCAAGTAGGCCAGAATATAATTCTGGCATAAGTAGTCCGAATGCTTCCAAGCATCAACAGTAGCAACCTTTTCACAGTCATCTCCCTCTTGAATAGAGGGACAATCTTCATATACAAACCTACCTAGTTGGCAGGTAGTGAGATGGAAATACATTTGTCCTTGCCAACGTTTGAAGTCAGCCCCATTGAACTTTTCCGATTTCTCCCCATGTGGCATAGATACGGGTGCAGTCACATTTGTGTTGGTGACAGTCACATTAGCAGGAATAGTGTTCGTACTTTGCGATTCCATTTCTGTTACAAAAACAGAATTTTTATCAATGATAAAATTCATATATAAATGAATTAATCAAAACAGAATACAAAATTTTGTGCACCAATTTCCTCCAAATATAATTCACAATAAATGAATTCCAAATAATATTCAGAATTAAACTATAATATAAACAGAAGTTTAAACAAAAAAAAATCTGTGTGACACTAATTTTTAATAATAAAAGGAATTTCGTACAAAACAGAAATATAATTATAATTTTAAGATTAAGATTAATTTTTTTTTTACATAAACAGATTTTAACAAAAATTTACAAATAAAATTTTATTTTCTAAAACAAAATATATAAACAGTATAGAAATTAATTCTGTACCAAAACTGTTTTATTAATTTCTGCAATAAAATAATAATTTAATTCATTTTTCTGTCAAATCAGATTTATTTTCAACAAATAAATTTCTGTAATAAAAAAAATTTCGTGCACTACAAAACAGTAGAACAAATTAAAATTGTCTTAAGATTGTCATGTCTACTATATAATTAACAAAAAGTACAGAATTATTAATTAAATAAATATTACAGAATTAAAACGAAATTACAGAAAATTAGAATTACTTACTTGGTACAAGAAACGTATATTATAGAAGAATAAGAAATTGAATTCGAGCCCTGTGTGATACCACAATTTCCTTAAGACAATTTTATTCCCTCTCAAATGCTGTAGGTTAACGAATAAATGTCTCCCAAGATAGAACGAATTTAAAATTAATTCATGTAGCACAGCAATGAATTAATCCCATCGAACACAAATCTGTGTATTTACCCAACCAAACAGTATAACTAGAAGAATGCAGAAACCCAGAAAGTATGAAGAACAGTATTTCTGGTTGGAAGAAATAGGAGAGGAAAATTTTTCATTAATTTAAAAACGGAGGGAAGCATTATTATTTATAGCAAAGTAAGTGACTATTGACAATAACTGACAAAAAATAGTTAAATGAAATTAACTGTTGACTGTTGGCAATAACTGCCAACAGTTTATTAATTAATTAATTAATTAATTTCGTAATTAATTAATAATTAAAGCCCAAAAAGTTAAATTAAGTTGGCCCAAAAATGTAGGAGATTTTCCTAAGCCTAAGCCTAAGCCTAAGCCCGAACCGAGCCGGTTGGACAGAGCGCGGGTGGACTTTTGGGCCAAGCCCAACACATGCATAGTGTAGGCCATCTCCCCTTTGAAGAGTTGGGATACCCCAAGGTATCCAAGCTTTAGTCCATACTTGGGATGTTATTAACTCATCAACTTTCCACTACTCTTCCAATGTGGAACAAGAGTTAAAACATACCCAATTCATTAACTTTCATTGAATTGTGAGTCACTTTGGGGACATATTTATCATTCATAACTTATTAAAATTGGACATATGAATATACTGCGTCAATCTCCTTGCGGAGGAAAACGCGTTCGTATATGGTCCCACAATTTTCGTAGTATGAATCTCACCTAAATTTGAGCTCAAAATTGCTCAAAATTCTATCTAGAAAATTTTGGACAACTTTTTAATTCTAATTTTCCAACTATGTCTTTAGCGTTCCTCTTTTCCTGTTCATCTCCCTTTAACTAAAATCCTTTCATCTATCCGCTTAAATGCATTTATTTACTGTCCTTTCTTCTTCCATCTCTTATATATTTACCACTTCAGAAGCTTTTAACCCATGTTATTAAATCTGAACAGTTACAAACCATGGCCATGATGTTTAAAACGCAGTGAAATTTTTTTGAAGGTCGTCGGACTTGAATGGTTGTGAACGTAGAAATTCCGATTACTTTGGAAATTGAGGATAAGCAATTAGGAGACAACCGATAGATGTTAACTGAGATGTCAAAGTTTTGGATGGAGATGAGGTCCAGTGAGACTTTGAAGATGAATTTGTCATTTCCCATACGGTTTTCGTTTGCGATGTGGTCGAGTCGAGTGCGTCATTTAGCTAAGGGGTGTTGGAAATTAATGTTAGTGACGAAAGTAATTATTTAATTTCAATTGTATTAAATTTTGAATTTCCCATTTATGTGGTTTTAATAAATGTCAGATAATTAATTAGGAATGAGATAAATAAAGATATTAAAATATTTGGGTAAACCTTATCCGTTAGTCACATGATGGTTCATGGCATTAGTGGGAGACTTGGAAAGAGTCCCACCACCACTAGGATTCCGGCCCTCTTCCCCTTATAAATAGAGACCTCTACACCATCTAGATTCATCTCAATACACACTGTTTCTAAGGAGGGAGAGAAAATCAGAAATTCATTTTTCTCATATTCCGGACTATTCAAGAAAGGAGCATTCAAGTCATTTTAATCCGTTCAACAACGATGGACAAAGGTCAGTTTTTAAATCATAGTTATAAGGAATTTTCGGTTCTGTGATTGCATGAAGATAAACATCCTGGATTCATGTCAAAACTGTTTTATTCATGATACAACCTTATGATTCATATTCGAATTTATGATTAACAAAACATTATTATAGTTAACATGTGGTATCAGAGCTTGCGATTTATAATCTCATGTTTTCCGTTAATGAAAACTCCTTTATAACATTCTGATTTATGATTTTTTAAAAATCTGGAAATCTGGATTTTTTGTTAAATCTAGAAATCTGGAAATTTTGTTTTTCTGGAAATATGAAAATTTTATTTTTCTGGAAATCTGGAAATTTTTAAGCAATATGATAATCGTACATATGGTAATTCGAATTTATGTTATGATATTAAGAACGAAATTTCTTTTGTCCCTGAGACCTTCTGCGACGTCTTATTTCTGTCATTAAATCTGCTCTTAAAGTGTGTCTGAAATTTTCTATGACGTTTTTCTTTTGTCGCCAATACTCACTGGTGAGAATAAAAGGTCAAAATTTGATCGAAATTTTAGGAAACTGACATGGTCGACTGAAAACATCGAAATAAGCAAAACCCATTGTAAACAATGGGCACCACCTTACTTTTGCGTTTTGATGCCGTTAAGGCCCTCAAAACCCCGTTTTTGCCATTTTAGGAAATAATCTTGGTCTTATAAATCTTTGCAGAAAATTGATATTAACGTTCCGCAAAAAGTTTTGGTTTTCTGGCATGTTTTACTTCGATTCTATGGTGAAAACTCGTTTTTGCCATTTTTGGCAAAAATCGTGTATGTTGTGTTTTTACTATACCTGGGCAATTTTTGTTTTTTGAGGCATTTAAGCTATTATTGGTATCTTTGTAATTATTGATAGATTACGTATTATAGTTAATATTAAGGCATGATTAACTATATTTAAGTTGAGACATGTAAATAATTATTCATTTGAGTTAAGTCAAAGGCCAAACACAGGCTGAGACTGCATGTACAAATAATATACTTACATTCATTAAAGACTTATTCTAATGTTAGTTATAAAATTAGATTGAGGCGCAACACATGGTAATATCTGAATTGAACAACATTAGAACTAGTTTTTGTAAAAGCAGAATAGTTGACATTAAGTCCATTAATCATGGTATTAAATGTTTAGGCAACAAACACAGATGCCAAAATTATGGGACCATGATAAATGAATTATAGGGTAATATATCTTTACAAATCTGAACATTATGTGATGATTAACACAGATTCCGTGATATTTAGATTGTAAATGAAATATGCCAAAATCCTTACTCAGCAATTCATTATTCGACCCTTGCAATTTTTGTTGTGTGTGAAAATTTAATTTGTGAACATTGTTATTAAATGCAGTTCCCCTTAACCTGTATTCGCAAGCTCAATCCTATTCCAAATTTGATGGAACTAATTTTTTCGAATGGAATGAGCAAATTGAGTTCAGCCTACGGGTTCTTGACTACGGGTTCTTGACCTGGACATGACAATTATGTGTGATGGACCCGCTGCTATTACTGATACGAGTAGCGAGGATAAAATTGTTGTCCATGAAGCACAGTCTCGATCCAATAGGTTGACCCTAATGTTTATGTGAATGTGTGTTGCTGCTAACATTAAGACCTCCCTACCTGAAACTACAAAAGCGAAAGAGTATTTGAACAACATTAAGGAACGCTTTTGCACTGCTGATAAATCTCTTGCGGGGAAACTGATGGCTGACCTGACCACTATAAGGTTCGATGGTACTCGAACCATGAATGAGCACATTATAGAAATGATTAATCTGGCTGCTAGAGTTAGAGTTTTGGGCATGACAGTGGATGAGTCTTTTCTCGTCCAATTCGTCCTAAACTCCCTACCTCCTGAGTATGGGCCTTTCTAAATCAATTATAACACTATAAAAGACAAGTGGAATGTAAATGATTTACAAAGCATGTTGGTATAGGAGGAAGGAAGGCTCAAGCAACAAAATGGCCATGTGACTAAGGGAGAGGTGGCAAACCTTACAGTCAAAGGAGATATTTTTAAGAAGAAGTTCGGTAAGGGCATTAAGAAAGGTCCTGGGCCGTCTCATCAAGCTGAACCATCAACTGCTACTGTGAAGAAGGAAAAGAACGACAAGTGTCACTTCTGTAAAAAGAAGGGCCATTTCTAGAGGGATTGTCATAAACGAAAGGCCTGGTTCGAGAAAAACGGTAAGCCCTTTATTTATGTTTGTTTCGAATCAAACTTTATTAACGCTCCTTCTAACACTTGGTGGATTGATTCTAGTTCTATGTGTCATGTTTCTAATTCGATGCAGGGTTTCATTTCGATCCGTAAAACAAATCCAAATGAGCATTTTCTCTACATGGGCAATAAGGCAAAGGCTAAAATAAAAGTTGTTGGAGTCTTTGGCCTAATTTTAAGCACTGGATTTATTTTAGATTTGCAAGAAACTTTTTATGTTCCCATAGTTTCTAGGAATTTAATTTATGTTTCTAAACTCGCTTTAGATGGTTTTGCAATTGAATTTAAGAACAATGGTTTTGGTTTGATTAAAAATTCTAATAATGTTGGTTATGGTTTTTTATTAGATGGTTTATATCGATTGAATCTTGAAAAGAATTTTTCAGAAACCCTTGTGACCCTGCATCCTAATGTTGGTACGAAACGTACACTTAATGATGAAAAATCTGCTTATTTGTGGCATAAAAGATTAGGGCACATATCCAGGCCGAGAATTGAAAGGCTCATTAAAGATGGAATACTCCATAACCTGGATTGGGCCAATTATGATGTATGTGTGGACTGTATTAAAGGATAACATACCAAACATACACAGAAAGGAGCCACAAGAAGCACCCAGCTACTTGAAATAATACATACAGACATATGTGGACCTTTTGATATTCCATCCATTGGTGGAGAAAAATACTTCATCACCTTTATAGATGATTTTTCACGTTATTGCATTTTGTACATGTTGCATGATAAATCTCAGTCTGTGAACGTCGTTGAAATATACATTAATGAGGTTGAGAGGCAACTAGACAAAAAGGTGAAAATTATTAGGTCTGATAGAGGTGGCGAATATTATGGTAGATATGATGAGTCAGGGCAACGCCTTGGCCCATTTGCTAAACTCCTTGAAAAATTAGATATTTGCGCCCAATACACAATGCCAGGATCACCTTGGCAGAATGCTGTAGCTGAAAGATGTAATCGTACCCTTATAGAAATGGAAAGAAGTATGATAAGTAGGACCCAATTGCCTATATTTTTGTGGACACATGCATTAAAAATCGTTGTACACATCTTAAATAGGGTTCCTAGTAAGTCAGTTTCAAAAACTCCTTTTGAACTTTGGAAAGGATGGAAACCCGATTTAAGATATTTACGTGTGTGGGGATGCCCAGCGGAAGCAAGAATCTATAACCCTCATGAAAAGAAATTGGATCCTAGGACATTATCTTGTCATTTCATAGGGTATCCAAAAAAGTCGAATGGATATAGATTCTACTGTCCAAAAAATACAACTAGAATCATAGAAATTGGAAATGCTAAATTCATTGAAGAAGGTGAAGTAAGTGGGAGTATAAAAGAAAGGGAGGTAATCATTCAAGAAGTCAGGGTACAAATTCCTATACCCAGAGTTCATAACATACATGTTGTTCCTAATGTAGTTGTTGAACCGGTCATTGACCCAATCAATAACAATGAACAATAAGTGAATGATCAACCAACTGAACAACCACATAATGAGACTATAACCGATGAAACTTTTGAAGCACCACAGGAAGTGCCATTAAGAAGATCTCAAAGAGAAAGGAGATCGGCAATTCCGGATGATTATGTGGCATACCTTCAAGAGACCGAATTTAACATAAGGAATATTAATGATCCAGTTTCTTATGAAAAAGCTGTAAATAGTGATGATTCCGATAAATGGATTGATGCCATGAATGAAGAAATAAAATCTATGAATGACAATAAAGTTTGGGAGTTGGTCGAATTTCCAGAAGGATAAAAACGAGTTGGGTGCAAGTGGATCTTTAAGACCAAACTTGACTCAAAAGGCAATATTGAACGACATAAAGCTGGACTTGTTGCCAAAGGTTTTAATCAACGAAAAGGCATTGATTATAATGAGACCTTCTCTCCAGTTTCAAAGAAGGACTCATTGAGAATCATATTAGCGTTGGTGGCTCATTATGATTTGGAGTTGCACCAAATGGACGTAAAAATAGCTTTTCTAAATGGGAGTTTAGAAGAAGAAGTCTACATGGCATAGCCATAAGGCTTCATTAAGGAAGGAAAAGAAAACATGGTCTGTATGTTGAAGAAGTCAATATATGGTCTAAAATAAGCTTCTCGTCAATGGTACATTAAGTTTCACGATACCATTACATCATTTGGGTTTAAGTAAAACACCGTTGATCGGTGCATATACCTGAAGATCAGTGGGAGTAAGTTTGTGTTTTTAGTACTATATGTTGATGACTTACTTATCGCCAGCAGTGATCTTGGTTTTTTAAGTGAAACCAAGAAGTACCTTTCTAAAAAATTTGAAATGAAAGATTTAGGTGAGGCATCCTTCGTGATCGGGATAGAAATATCTCGGGATAGATCACGAGGAATGTTAGGATTATCTCAGAAAGCTTACATTAACAAAGTTTTAGAAAGATTTAGCATGCAAAGTTGCAATCCCATTAATGTTCCACTTCAGAAAGGGGATAAGTTCAGCTTAAGTCAATGCCCCGGAAGTGATTTAGAAAGGGAGCACATAAAAGGCATGCCTTATGCTTCGCTCGTAGGGAGCTTTTTATATGCACAAGTCTGCACTAGACCGGACATCAATTTTGCCGTTGGGATGCTAGGCAGATATCAAAGAAATCCGGGGATTCACCATTGGAAAGCTGCAAAGAAAGTTCTGAGGTACCTGCAAGGGACCAAGGATTACATGCTCACATATTGGAAGACTGATCACCTTGAGGTGATTGGTTATTCAGACTCAGATTTTGGGGGATGCCTTGACAGTAGGAATAGCACTTCGGGTTATGTCTTCCTTATGGCTGGAAGAGCCGTTTCATGAAAAAGTGCTAAGCAAAGCATCTTTGCATCATCTACTATGGAGGCTGAGTACATAGCTTGCTTCGAAGCTACAAATCATGGATTATGGCTGCGAAACTTTATTTCAGGACTTAGAATTATGGGGTCAATATCTAAGCCGCTGAAAATTTATAGTGATAATGTCGCAACAGTCTTGTTCTCGAAGAACGATAGGTATACTAAGGCTGTTAAGCATATTACGATGAAATACCTATCAGTTAAAGAAGAAGTTCAGAAACAAAGAGTGTTAATTGATCACATTAGCACGCGTGATAACATAGCAGATCCTCTTACGAAAGGACTATCTCCGAAGACCTTTATGGAACATGTTAAAAAGATAGGTCTCGATTAGTTGGATTATGATTGCTATTTTGTCTTAGTTGTTTAACACTATTACTTGAATTCAATAAAAGTGTTTCTGATTTCTATTATTTCTGTCTTTTGTGAATGCATGCATATAATTATGAATTATTGTTGACAGAAATAGTTCTTATTCAAAAGGACATTATGAGGCCATTATGATACCCAATATTAAAGGCTAGTTGAATGAAACATTGGTGTTGTGGTACATGGAAGAAACCATGATCTTGAATATGGAACCGTCATGACTCGCATCCGTGAGTCATTTGATTTAGCAAAATTTATCAATGATTGTGCACCTTATGATACCTAATTTAATTAGACGAATTATTAAGACCAAGTGGGAGACTGTTGGAAATTAATGTTAGTGACGAAATTAATTATTTAATTTCAATTGTATTAAATTTCGAATTTCCCATTTATGTGGTTTTAATAAATGTCAGATAATTAATTAGGAATGTGATAAATACAGATATTAAAAGATTTGGGTAAACCTTATCCGTTAGTCACATGATGGTTAGTGGAATTAGTGGGAGACTTGGAAAAAGTCCCACCACCACTAGGATTCCGGCGCTCTTCCCCTTATAAATAAAGACCTCTACACCATCTAGAGTCATCTCAATACACATTGTTTCTAAGGAGGGAGAGAAAATTCGACATTCGTTTTTCTCATATTCCGGGCTATTCAAGAAAGGAGCATTCAAGTCATTTTAATCCCTTCAATAACGATGGACAAAGGTCAATTTTTAAATAATAGTTATAAGGAATTTTTGGTTCTGTGATTGCATGAATATAAACATCCTGGATTCATGTCAAAGTTGTTTTATTCATGATACAACTTTATGGTTCATATTCGAATTTATGATTAACAAAACAGTATTATAGTTAACAAGGGGTTGATTGTGGTGCTCCCTCCCAGAATTAAAAATACATTTGTTCCTTCAAGTTCACGTTCATTGGGCCTGACTGTTGATGAAGGGTTGCACAAGTTCTTATACTGTCCCATCCTGCAATTAAAGGGTTCTTGACACACTGTGGTTGGAACTCAACCATTGAACGGGCGTGCTCTGGAGTGCCGATGATAACATGGCCTATGTTTGCAAAGTGATTCTTGAATGAGGTTTTGGTTGTTGAAACTCAGAGGATTCGGGTTTGGGTTTGGGTTGGAGATAATATGTCGATTAGGTGGGAAGTTACATAAGTGGTTGAACTTTTTTTTTAATCTTCAAATGATCATAACTTTTGATTCCGAAATCCGTTTTTCGCAAAATTACTATTTTTGAAATCTGCTCGACGAGATCTATCAAACAATATCCATGAAGAAGATAAAATTCCAAAGAAAAAAATTTACAAATATAGTAAACTTTACTGTATGCACTATAATATGAAATAGTTTTATATATGTGACATTTGGTAATATTACACAGTATATACATATATATATATATATATATATATATATATATATATATACACACACACACACATATCTATATGACAAAGGAGGAGGGCTTTTTTTGTCTAGGCCAACTGACGGTTGAGATTGAAAGTTGATTAGTTTGGTCTTTATCAGCTGATAGTTGAGATTGATTGTGGGGGCTTCAATCTAATGGTTAAATAGGATGCCACGTATAAGTCACTAAAGTACATATTTGGCCCTTCCGCCTCGAGCCTCACCCACGTTCGTTCATTCCAATAAGAGCACAAGGCTCGAGACAATTTGAGTTTAACTTTCGTTGAAAGTTACTTACAGATGAAAACCCGCTCACTTTTCAAAATATCAAAGTGTGGTGCTCTCTCTCTACCTCCGTTTGAAACAGTAGGCACTTATGTTTTTTGCCTATCAACAGTTATTGATTTCACTTTCCAGTTTGAATCTAGCCATTTAACAAGATTCATCATCCGAAATTGGAGATGAATCTGGGTTTCCAAATAAGAACGAAAACTCAGAATCGTTGTCTACCTCCTCATCATCAACTTTTATTTATTTGAAAACTCTTGAGTTACTTCTTTTTCAACTGTTAATTGTTTGAATTTTTCATATTTTTTTGTAGACGCATTTATAGATCCCTCATGGTTTATTTATGTTGTGAGGTTGTGCTCCATCACCCAACATCAGTTCTGCTCGATCGCAAGGTATCACGAAGTGTGTTTTTTTCGTTTTCCATTAAAATGTTCTCACAAATTGGTTTATATATTTGTGCCTTTTTTTATGGTGATGGTGATGCTGTAAGAGGTTCTTACACTATTGACTATGGTGATGTTGTAAGAGGTTCCTACACTGCAATGTCTTTTTTATGGATTTGCGAGATAACTACATCCTGTAATATGGTGATGCTAGAAGAGGTTCCTACCGTTTTCTCCACCGTGTGCTTCGTCGATTTATTTCATGCCGGTGTATTTTTGTTTTCAGATCTTGAATTTTTGGGGCTTTTAGATTTTTAGATCTTGGATTTACGGTATACGACCCTCTCAATTATAACCTTATCTCTTCCCCCTTCATCGAATTTGCAGGGGTAATTTATTCTCTCTCATTCTGAAATATTTTTTGTTTTTTCCATTTGTTTATTTCTGTTGCTTACTGGTTTTGATAACTAAAAAATTGGTTATATCTGTTCCGAAGGCTATATCTATGGGAGGATATTGCTGTGTGATTGTTCTAATATTACTGCCTTTTCTTAGTTGTATTCTTCTCAATCATATATTGTGTTGAAGAAAGCCAAATGAGAGATGATTCTCCCTATCCTCGATTGTGATGACTAAACCCAGCAGAAAGCAAGACAGATGAGAGAATCCTATGTTGGTGTTGACGCACAAAAACAATTGGTTTGATTTAGTTTTAGGTAAGTTATCTTTTTAATTTCATAAGTTTCTAATTTTTTTTTCATAAAAATGGAAATTTAAGCATTTTTTTATGGGTTTGGAGCCTGAGTTGTAGGGATCTGAGTTTTTTTTCTTCTTAATTTCTTACGAAGTAAATGGTTTAAAGGTAAAAAAATTGTGATAAGTTGTGTTTTCATTAATGCTTCATGTGTCATTTTTTTTTCACTTTTGAATGGATTATTTTGGGTGTACTGAACATGGTGGTGGATACCTTTTTTTCAGTTTCTTATTTTGTCTCCCAATTTAATTGAGATTGGGGCTTATAAAAGCGCAGGAAAAATAATATTAAAAATAATGATCTGCGGCAGATTCAAAATGTGAAATGGTTTTGGTTTGATTTGCAGAAATTTATTGTCCATTTTTTATAACTTAATCTTGCTGATAATTATTTTTAAATTTTCGTTTTAAGAGTTTTTTCTTAAACTCAGAGGGTTCCATCGCCATTGAAAGATTGATGTACATCCCTTTATTTTTACCAATATTCTTCTGACTTATCTCTTTATCTCATAGACTCTTAACACTTCATATCTCATGTGTATATGTAGTGGCTTCGGTAATTTCTTGGTCCGGTTATCGATTTCCCTTGGAAACTGATTTTTTAAGCTGGGACGATGACCTATTAAATTCAGGTTTGTAACATTCCAAAAACTCGGTGATGAGTGGTGAACAATTGATGGATGTGGTGGCGTATTCTGGTGGCTGGGAAAAAATAAAGTGGTGAGAGGGGTGGTCTTAGTGTGGGCTGTGATAGTATAGTATTTTGGTGGATGATTATGGGGTTGGTGGGCAAAGGATAAATGGTTGTTAGGTGTGTGGCAAAGGCGTAATATCAACATTGACTATGAATATGAATGTTTTTTCAATTGTAATTTACAAACATTAATAAAGAAACACATCATATCAACACTACCTTATTGGGTCTTATTGGGTCCTGATATTAGTCCAACAAAGGATTTTGGATGGATTAATTTGAAGCCTTAGAATTTTTGAAATTTTACTTTGGAAATTTTTATGGGTTATGAATTGACCACCTAAAATTTTAAGTGACTAATAAGAAACACATGGGACGAAACATAATTAGATTTCAGCTCTAAAAAATGATTTAGTTTAAAACCAAAGTTAAACAAGGTAAGTCAAAAAAAAATATGTGGCATCTTATGTTTGGTTGATTGGACACTAGCTGGTGTGATAAGACTACACAAAATTTGAAGATATTACAGCTTTGGGCGCGGCTCTAGGTGAAGTTTAAAAGTTGATGTACTGATACATATGCATGGCTGATACATATGTATGAAGTGTCATAAGAAAGGACAAAGCAGCTCACAAATGCGTGGCTCGAGGAGAGACATACCAACTACCAAGGCGTAGTGAATGATTAATAGGAAACTAACTTTGGGTCCACGATGTAAATATAGATAAAAAACTGACCTGTTATAACATTATATATTATATAAAACGCATGGGGCCATTGTAAAAGACAAATGCATTATTCTCACAATTACGTGAACATACACACGGGTAAACAAGTGATAGAATATGAATATATAGTTAAAAATACCATAAAGCATATGCACATAATTTATTTTGTCAACCAATAAACTATTATTAAATGTTCTTGAACAGATGTTCTTATATTTTAATAATCAATTTTTACATTGCAGAAAAAAATAAATTTCATTTTACAATAATTAAAAGTATCTAAAATAATAAAAATAGTTTACATATTTTGGTGTACAATAATTAAATGTATTTGGACATGTGGATTCTAACTAATGTGTGTACATATGTGATTTATATAGATATGGATGATGGACCTAAAAGTATAGCATTAATAAGTAAAATATTATTGTTTATTTAAAATTTAATTTTATTAGTGAAATTTGTTTTTACATTTTCAAACTAATTCAATTTCGTCATTACTATTTAAGACATTTCTTTACTAAAATTTGATTTATTATTTTTAATATGAATAATATTTTTATTTTTATTACAAATTAATTTTAAGACAAGAAGTCTTTATTTGTACCTAAAAGCCAACACCACACACACAACACGAGTGATAATATTCAACAATAAAAAAATTAAATTTTAAGAATTAACATTAGTTATAATTTAAGCATTAACAATTAAATTTTAAGCACTAACATTAGTTATAATTTAAGCATTAACACAAAACGACGACACATTTGTTAATGCTTAAATTCGGTTCAGGGGTTAATGAAAATTACGTTTTGATTTATATTTGTAATAAATTGTTATTGGTTTTGATTTATATTTGTACTATTGGTGAAATGTTTAAAATACAAATTATCGCGAGAATAAATTTATTGCGGGAACAAATTTATCATCGTTCCATCGGCATGGATACTAAATATTAAATAAAATAAATTTATTGTCGTGCCATCGGCACGGGTACACCCTAGTATATATATCCGGTGGATCCAAATCCTCTTTTTTCAAAATTACCTTATATTTAAAGGTTCGCGCTAGCAGTATCGAATCATCACCACCATTGTTGGAGCTTCAACGACCTTCGTCAGAGCTCCGATTTGGGGTGGGTAAGGGTGGCATGTGGTGCCGCTGGCGCGGACCTTTGAAAATAAGAGACTTTTGAATAAATGGGTTTTGGATCCAGCGGAGTATCATGGGGTGCCACTAGCGTGGACCTTTGAAAATAAGATTGGATAAATGGGATCTAAATCCTCTGGAGCGCTGGTTTGGGGTGAGTAAGGGTGGCATCAGGTGCCGGTGGTGCAGAACTTTAAAAATAGGAGAATATATATATATATATATATAATGTGATAACACAGTAAATGCTATTATTTGTAAAATTGTCATAGATATTAAACTTTATTGTATACACCAGAAAATGAAATAGTTTTATATCTGTGATATTTTCACAAACAATAACACTTACTGTGTTAATATATTTAGGAAATAGTTTAATATATATAATATTTTCACAAACAGTAACATTTACTGAGTTAATACTACATAAATGCTATTGTTTGTAAAAATGTCATAGATACTAAACTTTATTGTATACACCAGAAAATGAAATAGTTTTATATCTGTGACATTTTCACAAACAATAACACTTACCGTGTTAATATATTTCGGAAATAGTTTTATATATATAACATTTTCACAAACAGTAACATTTACTGAGTTAATATTACACAATATATATATATAGATCCAATTTTTTTTCTCCAAAATTATCATATTTTTAAAGATTTACGCTAGCAACATTCAATCTCCACCACTACCCACCCCCATTGTCGGAGCTTCAACGACTTTCATCAAAGCTATGATTTGGGTGGATAGTAGTGGCATAGGGTGCCGTTGGCGCGGACCTCTGAAATTAAGAGAATATTATATAAATGGGGTTTGGATCCACCGGAGCTCCGATTTGGGGTGAGTAGGGTGGCATTGGGTTAGGTTTATATCTATAACATTTTCACAAACGGTAACATTTACTGTGTTATAAACACAGTATGTGTATATATATATATATATATATATATATATATATATATATATATATATATATATATATATATATATATATATATATATATATACGGTGGATCCAAACCTCTTTTTTCTGATATTGTCTTATTTTTAACGGCTCGTGCTAGCGGTATCTAATCCCGACCACCACCAATTCCAATTGTCGGAGCTCCAACAACCTTCATCAGAGTTCTGATTTGGGGTGACATGGAGTGTCACTGGTGCGGACCTTAGGAAATAAGAGAATATTGGATAAATGGGGTTTGGATCCACCGGAGCTCCGGTTTGGGGTGAGTAGGGGTAGCATTGGGTTAGGTTTATATCTGTAATATTTTCACAAATAATAAATGTTACTGTTTGTGAAAATATTACATCGGCATCCCATGCCACCTCAAATCAGAGCTCTGATGAAGGTTGTTGGAGCTCCGACAAAAGGGGTGGATGGTGGTGGGGATTGGATGCCGCTGGCGCGGACCGTTAAAAACAAGATAATATCAGAAAAAAGAGGTTTCGATATATATATATATATATATATATATACTGTGTTATATGAACACAATAAATGTTAATATTTGTGAAAATGTTATAAATATAAACCTAACTCAATGACACCCCTACTCATCCCAAATCGGAGCCCCGGTGGATCCAAATGTGACACCCCGACTAATTAAATACCGGGTAGCTACTCCTTTATTCAAATTAATACAAAATGCCGAGTTAGTTCAGTTCATAGCATCACTGTCGAAAACATTTTAATAATTACTAGCCACCTAATATTTAAAAAGTGAGTTGTCAATTTTAATTTTAATCTGATTTACATTAAATCCATTTAAATTATGAAATACTGATATCACAACCACATCACAGTCGCAATTAAATAACGATGTAATAAACTAAATCTGGAGGAATACACCTCACAACAATCCAAATACTGAAAGGAACAAATACAAGTCTGAATCCTTAATTTAATTACAACCCAAAATGTAAAATAAAAACTGAGTAAATAAGATATCTCTGAAAGGAAAGGGGTGACATGCCCTACAGATGAATGAATCTGAAATAAAGTCAAGATATAAAGTGGAGGCGTCTACTATTGAGGTCCTGTAACTTCTACAGCAACTACAACACGTCGCGGGAATAGAATTCTTATGCTTGGTGTCCTTGTGGCTGGGAACCTAAAAGGTTTTTACAAAAATAGATTTGAAAGAAAACGGGTCAGAGCCCGATTGTGAAAAACAGTTTAAAATACAGCAAGTGGTTTAATATAATTAAACAGTGAATATAAAGTACATGACAGTGCGTGCACTCACATGAGATCCTCACCTCTCAACTAATCGTGCACTCCTATCGTACCCGTACCCATTCTAGATATTCTCATATCTAACTAGTCCAATACAAAATCTAACATTACTATACGATTCACGATTTAAGTTTCGACATCTTAATATAAACAGAGAGTTTTACTTTTCTTTTTAGTTCCCATCTTAGTCATGCTACTCACTAGAGATTTTCCATTTTTAAACTCTACTAAAAATATTGCTATTATTCACCCTTACATTTATACATGACAGTTCATTTCAATTAGTATACTTTTCTCATCGTAAATATACACTACTGGCACCCCGAGGCTAAGCTACGGTGCACACATACTTTGCTATCCAATCCCGGTACATCACGTACATAAGGACCACGTATTCCGAATCTCTCAGGAATCGTTTTAATAAACAACAATCACACAAAATGGAGGCGAACATAGTTCACATCACATGGGTCACGCACATACCTACGCTCCCATGATCAGCAGACTTATTAGCTTCTCAATAAGTCCTTCTCTGACCTATGTCCTCGAGGTACCAATCTAAATCCCCCCCGTAGGCACACAAAGATAAGATGGTCCTGATCGAACGCCGACCTCCCGTGATAGCAAGTATGGTAGGTATGTTATACACAAATATCTACATATACCAAGCATTCACACATCTTCGGTATACCATAATATTACTAGAGGTATATATCTCATTCCTATACCGTCATTTCATGTTTCACTTTTACAAGTCCCCGATTCATATACATTTAGGTTATTAACTCTCCTCACGTCGAAGTTTTAGATACTTATATCCTAACCCATAAACATCATCCGGTTTTACTACAAAACTCTAAGTTTTAATCCTCGACATACTTCCAGTCACACAACTATATCCACAAATCAATAAGGGAAGGATTACACTCAATTATATAAGTCTTCTGGATGTTCGAAATAAAATAAGGCCTAAAAGGCCATTCTGTCAACTTGTTAGAAATCTCGTTCGAACGTGGTCATTCCAACGAATGGCTTCGAATGAACTACCAACGAGTTAGAAGGGCAACTGTCATCTCGTTAGAAGTCTCGTTCGAACGACCTGGGCAGGTCTTCTAACGAGGTGGCAGAATACGCCCAGAAAATTTCCAATTCGTTTTTCTCAATTTTTCTCTTCTCTAAACTCATCCTAAGATCATCCCAATGGCATTTTTATGTTCTTAAACTTCTCTAAACCCTCTTAGGTCGTTTCTTAAAATATTTTTTGGGGGTCAAATCCTCCTAAACAACATGTAATTATCATTAATCCCCAAATTTTACTCCAAACCCTCTGAACATGAACCCAGAATTTTATTGTGCCCAATTACTCATCATAAATCCTTTTTTAAATCATCATATTTAAGTTTTCGAATACTAAATTCGTCCATAGTCATTCTACATGCAAATCCTATCCCAAATTTAGAGTTTCTCCAACAATTTCATTAGTTTTCCTAAAAACTTTCAAGACAAAATAGTTCCTACACTAAACATGGAAGAAATATTCAATGCACTTAAAAATATCAAATCACTTTCCTTAGATTCATTTTCCAGATTTGTTGTCGTTGATTCTAGGCTAAATTTCCCTTCTTTCGGTCACAAATCCTTCCAGAATGGTGGTGATGGGTGATGGCTTTGGTTTGGCTCTTGTAACCTCTCTCCAACTTCTCTCAAAACTCCCGTAGCCCACTCTCTCACTTTTGGCTGATAATGGTCTTAGTGGCCCTTTTAATAATATTTAAATTACCTCTAAAATTCATGGGTTTTAATCCCTTAATTTTTAAAATTACCAAAATACCCTTCTAGGTTGCCGGTTTGGCCTAAAAATGCCCCGGGACCCAAACTAAACTCCCGGCTAGTGTTTTCTGACTATTTCGACCCTTCCGGACACGTTGGCACACTCAAAATGACCATTCGGTTGATAAAAATATAAATTACTTTTAATCTAATTAAATTCATTCCTGACGCGACTGACACGCGCGTCCCAACTTAATTTCCCAAATTATCGTATTTTAAACTCACGACATTTTTAATAAATTCAATGATCACATATTACCATAATCACTCAGTAATATATAACAACATATTAATAATCAAATACTAACTCTCGTCTCGCTAGCATTTAAATCCGAATTAAATTTTCTAATTAATTATTTCAAATTAATTTAATAACTCCCATAATTAAAAGCCACAATTCAATTTAATTATCCTCATAATTAAAAGCCATAAAAATACGGGGTATTACACTAAACCCTATTTATTTAATATTCTCTTAATTTCAGAGGTCTGTGCCAGCGGCACCCTATGCCACTACTACCCACCCAAATCATAGCTCTGATGAAAGTCGTTGAAGCTCCGACAATGGGGGTGGGTAGTGATGGGGATTGAATGTCACTAGCGTATACCTTTAAAAATATGGTAATTTTGAAAAGAAAAAAAAAAGAGGTTTGGATCTACCGTGTGTGTGTGTGTATATATTGTGTAATATTAACTCAGTAAATGTTATTGTTTGTGAAAATGCTATATATATATATATATATTGTGTAATATTAACTCAGTAAATATTACTGTTTGTGAAAATGTTATATATATAAAACTATTTCATAAATATATTAACACAGTAACTGTTATTGTTTGTGAAAATGTCACAGATATTAAACTATTTCATTTTCTGGTGTATACAATAAAGTTTAATATCTATGAAATTTTTACAAACAATAGCATTTACTGTGTTATCACATTATATATATATATATATATATATATATGCTCCTGTTTTTAAAGCACTGTGCCACCCCTACTCACCCCAAATCGGCGCTCAAGAGGATCCAGATCCCATTTACCCAATCTTATTTTCAACGGTCCGCGCCAGCGGCACCCCATGACACTCCGGTCGATTCAAAATCCATTTATTCAAAAGTCTCGTATTTTCGCCAGCGGTACCACATGCCACCCTTACCCACCCCAAATCGGAGCTCTGACGAAGGTCGTTGAAGCTCCAACAATGGTGGTAAGGATAGGATGCCGCTAGCGCGAACCTTTAAATATAAAGTAATTTTGAAAAAAAAGGGTTTGGATCCACCGGATATATATATATATATATATATATATATATATATATATATATATATATATATATATATCCTGTGTAATATTATCACAATAAATGTTACTGTCTGTTTGTGAAAATGTCACATATATAAAACTATTTCATATTCTAGTGCATACAGTAAAGTTTACTATTTGTATAAATTTTTTTCTTTGGAATTTTATAGCCTTCATGGATCTTGTTTGATAGATCTTGTCAAGCAGATTTCAAAAATAGTATTTTTGTGAAAAACGGATTTGTGAATCAAAAGTTATGATCATTTAAAAATTAAAAAAAAGTCCAACCACTTATGTAACTTCTTAAAGGAAGTTAAGGATGATTAGTTATAAAAGTGTAAAATTGTGAAAAAATTTCCTAAAAAGTTGAAATATGACCTATACGATTGTTGGAAAGTCAATATGACTTATATGAATGTTGACCCGAGAAATGAGACTTAAATATAATTATTTCTACAATTTATTTATTTTTTAAAATCATTTTTATTTTGCTAGAAAATATTTTTTTTCGATGAAAACAATTTTTTTTGCTGAAAACCTTTCATCAATGTTATTTTAATCAAAGTTAGAATTTTTATTTTTGGAAATTATTTTTATTTTTTTATTGCTTTTTAAATATTTTCTGTTTTTTTATATACCAAATTTTCTATAAATATTGAATATTTTTCCTGATTTTATTAAAAATTTGGTTTTTTTATTAGAAATCTATTTTGTTATTGGAAATTCATTTTTTGAGTATTTTTAGAATATTTATTCAGTTTGCAAATTTTTTAAAAAAATATTTGTTTGGTTTATTAAATGTTTTTATGTATCTTCCATATTTTTATTTATTTTTCTGTTTTTTTCCATAGTTTCCAGATTTTCAGTAATTATTGAATATTTTTTCTATATTTTATTTGAAATTTGTTTTTAAATTTCTTTATTTTTTCAAACTCTTTAAATTATTTATTCAATTTTTCCAAACTTTTTAAAAATATTTTTCCAAATTTTTATATAGATTTTTTTAGTATTTTGATAATTTTAATAGGAAATATTTTTTTAACTGAAGATTTCTTTTTTGTTTGAAATTTGTTTGTTTATCAATTACAAATCTGTTTTTTTCTTTTAAATTGAAAATATTTTTTTACATGTTTTAATTTAATTTTCATATTTTTAAAAGGATTATTATTTAATTTTCATTTATTTAAAGTATTATATTGATTTTAACCAAAATATTCTCAAATGTGATCATGCGCAGCGCACGTGACCACTGTTTTTTGGGGAAAATGTAGGTGTTAATTGAAAGACGTGTTGGAATGCTTTAGAGGGAAAATATGAGGTTAATTTTAATTTTGTGCCCATGTCAGTTAGTGTATGTGAGTCTCCGTCTTTTTCTATTTTTTTCTCTAATGTTTTAGTTTTATGGTGTTTTCCCAATTCACTTTTATTTAAAACAAATTTCTCTTAAATAACCCATAAGGAAAAAACGTGAAATTTTTCTAAGAAAACCATTATTACTTTACTCAATCATAAATTCAATGTGTACTAGGCACTGGAAGAGCTATGTTAATATGGTTGATATTTTGTTGATTGGGTTGTTGAGCAATATGTTCAAATATAAGTTTCCTCTTTCACATTAAATTTATTTTATTTCCATATTGTGGACAAAGCAAAATGATTTTTATGTTTATGTTTCCAAATGAATTGTTGATATAATAGTATAACTCTAATAGTATGCGGCGATAATTACAATACAGTGATAATGATATTACACGCTGCTTTAAAAAAATTAATGTATTTATGCTTAAAACATCTCAATCTTAATAAATAGTGGTTCGTTGCATCACATATTAAAAATTGTTAAAAAAAACATTTTTGGACAATGTCTACCCATCGCGCGAATTGCATGCTACTATATACCTCTAGTATGATAGTATTAGAGATATAAATAGTGTTTAATTATCATTTATTGTTAACTCAATGGCGCACCCAAATCAAACGTCCCATACACATTTATTGATAAAGCCCCGAACAACTCCCTACGTCCTTTCACCTCACGGCAAAAACTACAGTTTTATTAGAAGAAGAAAAAAAGCTATGGCTATAACAAGTCTCCCATAGGAAAATGCTAATTGTCACGAGGAGTATAGGGCAAAGGCCATAAAGAAAAAATTTGCTATAGGGGCGGCAGACTCTCTGCCGTGGAGGTTCTTCACTTTCACGATATGATGTTTCGGAGTTTGGTGTAGGGGCGACCAAACTCCATGGCTTCCATTTTGCCCACCAATGATATTCCGAGTGAGTTCGATTGGAGAAATCACGGTGTTGTTATTTCTGTTAAAGATCAGGTGTTTTTTTGTTCTTGATTTGATTTGATTTGATGTTTATTTTGAGAGATGTGATTTTGTAGGGGGTGTGGATCGTGTTGAACGTTTATGGTGGAGTTGTAAAATGACGGTGCTGTTACTTCTCTTAAAGTTTTTATTTTATTTTATGGTGGAGTTGTAAAATGATGGTGAAGATGAATCTGGCCTATGGGCTATACATTCATTGCAGAAAGAAAGCATCCCAATATTGTGCGTGTCTATTGCAATTGAAAAATCTCATATCCATTAAGGTACAATTATTTAGTTTTCTCTTCTTAAAAATTGGCTTTATTTGTTTTACAATCTACATTTTGAATTGTAAAAGCTAACATTTTAACTGTTTTTCATTCTCTGTTTTCTGTATATATGAAATAAGCTCTTAATATGTATAAATGAAGAGTAATTATAGATGTCTCGCCTCCGAATCGCATCTCAAAATTATTTTTTTTATAAATTTCTTATTCTTTTGTTTTTAACAATCGATATAAAAACATTTTTTTATATTAAAAAAAACAATTTTTTCTATTAATATAAAAAACAGTTTTTCTATTAATATAAAAAAACAGTTTTTTTAAACTAAAACTAAACTGTTTTTTATTAAAATTAATATTAAAAAAATATTTTTTTCATAAATTAAAAAAAATAATGTTTATTAGCATGGTATCGCGATTGATTAGTGTCGCTGGCGCGGATCAACATCATTTGTTTAATGTGGGTCCATGCCAGCGGCACTAATTAATCGTGAATCGAAAACATCAAATTAAACAATTTTTTTATTAAAATTAAACAGTTTTTAATTAAAATTAAATTTAAAAAAATATTTTTTTCATAAATAAAAAAAATATGTTTACTAATATCCCCATACCTTAAACCACTAAAAAGAACCAACATGAATCATCACATAATTTCAGCCTCAAAATCTAAACACACCATCATGTTCCTCATAATCAAATCTCGTTTTAGCCCAAACTCGAGAAAACACCAAATAAGCCTTATAATCTAAGGTTGAAATCTTGAATAAGTTTCGGGTTATGGTTTGTATATGAAAGGGAGTAATTTTAGAGAGGTCTTCTGGTTGAAAAGTTTGAGAAAAAGTGATTTGAAAAGCCAAGCCACGAATTAGTTGATATATAAAGGATTATGAGTTTGATTAAGAAAAGAGTTCTAATCAGATACAAACACTAAAAATTTTATCCCGGACGATCGGACCGTTGGAATTGGATGGAATTTTACAGAGAATTAATTAAAGATGAGAAGAATCCGTCAAAAAAAATTCAGCTCGATCGGACCGTTCAATATTTTTAAATATTTTTTTTGCTATAGAGTTTTATGTTTTGAGGACTCTAAGAGAGTTTTAGATTTTGAGGACTCTTCTATATAATAAAAATTCAATTAAAATGCCATTTTAATTCGAAAACGTGGGTCCGCGCCAACAACACTAATCAATCGCGATATCATGTCAATAAATATAGTTTTTTTTATTTATGAAAAAAATATTTTTTTAATTTTAATTTTAATAAAAAACTGTTTACTTTGAATAAAAAAATTTGTTTTTTAATATTTATGGATTTTTTTATATAAAAAATTATTTTTATATCAATTGTTAAAAACAAAAGAGTAAGAAACTTATAAAAAAATATTTGACCTTTAAATTTTTTTTTTTGCATTTCGGAAATACAAATGAGTATATTTGTTTTACAAAGTTGATTTTGTATTTCATTATACTTTTGCAATAAATATACTTTTAATAAAAAACTATTATATTTCTCATCACATTTTATTTTCTTCTACATTTACGCATATGCATTGCGCGGGTTACCTGCTAGTAATAATAAATTACTCTACCTAGAGGCAAGCTTGGCACATGCGAGGACCAAACTCAACGTGGGACTTAGTAGGCTGCTAGGGGCCGGTCTAAGGGTGGGATATGACATGTTAATGAGGGGTAAACTCAATGTGGGATTTGGTGGACCGATGGGGAGAAATTTTGGGTACAGTACATGGCATGGCATCGAGTTCCAAACCCGGTACTAGGCTTGGTAGGTCGATGGGGACCTATCTAGGGATGGGAGTTTGTATGCAGTTGAGGATCAAACCCAATGAGGGACTTGGTGGGTCGCTGGGACCAATTTGGGAGTGGGACTTGCATGTTGCCCAAGGACTAAACTGAGGTAATAATAATAATAATAATAATAATAATAATAATAATAATAATAATAATAATAATAATAATAATAATAATAATAATAATAATAATAGGCGAGATTGGTACAATACATTTGGGTTTGGGATTTAACTTGTCGCTATGTTTTAAACCCGGTGCGAGACTTTATACGGTTTGTAACGAAGCAACACTTTTTTTATTTTGACAAAGTACCATGGGCATGCCGCTATTAGTGGAGATGTTGTACATTACGTTCTTTCTGATAATAAATTCAGACATGCTCCTTTCTTGGGAAAAGAAGATGTGTTTTGGATATTTCCATGCTATTACTTAGGGGTGGCAATTCGGGTATTTAGATTGTGTTTTGGGCCGACACAACACGACAAGGGTTTTTCGGACATGAACACGACACGATACGAATTCGTATTTTTTTTAGTTGACACGAACACGACCCAAATAAAAATGACATAACACGACACGAATAACACGATTTCTTAAAATTTCATGTTAAATTAAACATAAATAGGCAAGAAAACCCGAATAAAAGCACGATTAACACGACAAGACACGATAACACGACTAACACGAGTCATAATTTTGACACGAACACGACACGACATGACTTTGTGTCAAAAAAATCTGACACGAACACGAAATATCGTGTCAATTTCGGGTCAATTTCGTATCGTTCTGTGTCGTGTTTTCGTGTCGTTTCTAAAATTTTCACCCCTACTATTACTATATGTCGCCTTTGTAAAGCGGCCGAATATGGCTTGCACAAGGAGCCTTCTTTCGGTCGAGGATGGTCATTAAAACCATATGGTAATTTGAGGTTTTCGCTAGCGCAAGGAGACTATCATTATTGTTGTATTTGTTTTGAGGATACGAGTGCACCTCCTGCGGGTTTGTTATCGTGGATCGATCGCATATTATCATAGAGGGATTTTTGTGATAGTCTAGAGACATTCAGGATATTTTAAGCGATTAATTTCTTTCGAAAGTTATTTGTCTCACGTAGTCGTGTAGTGTTGGTTATGGCTGTAAATTGGGCTGGGTGAGCCTGGCTTGAGATTACTCAGGGTCGGCCCGAACTGCCTTACCTACGCTCAAGCCCCAACTCGGCCCAATCTAAACTTTTCAAACTAAGTCCGAACTCGACTCATAAATATTTCGGGTTTTGGGCCCGATTTCAATTTTTTGTTAAAAAAAGTTTGAATTAGTGTTTTTTTCTTGTGTTTCCATCATGGAAAAAATGTACACATCAAAATTTGATTGATAATTCATAAAATAAAGTACATAATTATGAAATATATTAAACTAAAACAAGGGAAGTAAGAATGAAAACCTACAAAGACTAATTATATTTCATACATAAAATTAGTTAACATAAATATGTTATATTTTATAAAATAATTTATTTATTTATTTATATATTCAAAGTTGGGGCTTCGGGCCCAATTCGGGTTTGGCAAAGTTTGGCTCAAGCTCGGCTCCCAGGCTTGAAATTTTGGCTCTAGCTCAAGCTCGGCTAGGCTCAAACTCAATTAAAGCTCGACCCGAAAATAGCGAGCCGAATGGTCTGGCTTCGGGCTTGCCCGACTTAATTTACAGGCCTAGAGTTGGTTGCATTCCTCTCGCAATGGAGTGTTGATACACATACATTCATTACAACATCGAGAGAATTTACCATCATTTTGAAGGATATAAAAGAATTGTCTGGATTGGAGATTATAGGGTATTCCACTGTGACACCCCGACTAATTAAATACCGGGTAGCTACTCCTTTATTAAATCAATACAAAATGCCAAGTTGGTTCAGTTAATAGCATCACTGTCGAAAACATTTTAATAATTACTAACCACCTAGTATTTAAAAAGTAAGTTGCCGAATTTTAAGTTAAGTCTGATTAACATGCAATAAAAGAATAATGGAAGAACAACAAAATCCATTCACCATAACGAAGTAATGAAATAACCAACAAATAATAATAAGTCCGGAGGAAAACTCCTCACAACAATCCCACAAATGAAAAATATGACAAGTCTGAATCCTGAATTAATTACATGCCAGAAGTCTGAATGACTGAAATAAATGAAATGCCTCTAAAGAAATGGGCGGCATGCCCTACAACTGATAAATGCTGAATATAGAGTCAATATAGATGAAGCGTCTACAAGCAAAGTCCTGTAACTTCCACAAACAGCTACAGCTCGTCACCTGAATGAGGATCCTAAGCATGGTGTCCTTGTGGCTGGGCACCTAAAATGGTTTTTACAAAAATAGATTTGAAAGCAAATGGGTCAGAGCCCGAAAGTGGAAATCATTTTAAAAACAGGCAAGCGTTTTAATAACATTAAAACATTAAATGCAAAATACATGTTAGGACGTGCACTCACATGAAATTCTCACCTCTCGACTACATGTGCACTCCTAACGTACCGTACCCATCTAAATACATACATATCTAACCAAACCGTAATAAGTTATACCCCTTACTACTCGATTCCCATATTACATTCTAGCGTTAACAAATCAATAGAGGGCTTTACTTAAACTCAGATTCTCAATTAGTAATACAATTCATTTCAGGTTATCCATTTATGTTTTCTCAAAACGTTTCCATATTTATACACACAATATCACATGAAAGTTCCCATTAATTAAGAGTATATTATTCACGTCATAAATATACAATACAAGCACCCCGAGACTAAGCTGCGGTGCACACATACTCTGCTATCCATCCCGGTACATCACGTACATAAGGATCACGCATTCCGAATCTCTCAGGAATCGTTCTCAGATAACAACATCACAAATAATGGAGGCGAACACAGTCACATCACATGGGTCACGCACATACCTGCGCTCCCACGATCAGCAGACTTATTAACATCCCAATAAGTCCTTCTCTGACCTATGTTCATCGAGGTAACCAATCTAAATCCGGGCAACACAAGGATTAGAAGGCCCTAAGCGAACGTAAACCTCCCGTGATAGCAAGTATGGTAGGTATGTCATACACATAAAATCAATACATATACTAAGTATGCACACATCTTAGTAATCACCATAATATGTTGGTGGTACCCTTCTCATTCTCGTACCGACATATAATACTACACAATTTATATGTTCCCGATTAATATAATAAATTAGGCCGTCAATAGTTCTCATACCGTAATAGACACTCACGTCCTACTCCATAATTTCCCTTAGGTTCAACTACACTTCTAGGTTTTGCTCCTCAATATATCCCAAATATCCCAAATATATCCATGAATCCACAAGGAAGTGTTATCTCTACATATAAACAAGGTTATAGGACACTCGGAATAAAACAGGCTAAAAAGGCTAAATTGTCAACTCGTTAGAAGTCTCGTTCGAACGAGGTTGTTCGAACGAGAGTTCGTTCGAACGAAGTGGGCTTTCTAACGAGGTATCGTTCGAACGAAATCATCGAACGAACTTCACCCTCGTTAGAAGTCAAAGGTCAACTCGTTAGAAGCTCGTTCGAACGACCTGGGCAAGTCTTCTAACGAGTGGCCAGTTTCGAGCCCAGATTTCCTATTTTCATTTTTCCAACTTCTCTACACCTCAAAACTCATCCAAACATTAATCCAACGAATGTTCAAAGCCACCAATCATCCCTACACATATTTAGGTCATATACTAACGTGATTTGTGGGGTTAATTCATTCTAACCTCATTCAATTATCAAATCTCTTCATATTTCCCCCAAATTTTAAGAACATTAACCCTAGAATTTATAAATCATCCAAGAGCCTAATTAAATCCGTTTTTGTTTCATCCAAATTATAATATCATCAGAATAATCATCTAAATACAAATCTACATGCGATTCCTCATCAAAAATGTAATTTTTACTTCCAATTAAAATGGGTTTTTCATTAACTCCCAAGAACAATAAGATTTTATCAATTCCTACACATGGAAGAAACATTCTTTGCAAAATAACGAAATTAAACCACTTGCCTTATTTGAATCTCTGATTTTGATGTCGATTTGATGGAGTATTCTCTCTCTCTCTCTCTGCAGAATCCTCCTCTCTTCTCTCTCTACAAGCATTCTTCTCCAAGTAACAATGATGGCTAGGGTTTTTGCCTAAGGAACTTTTGGAACAATTTCTAATAACCCCCGTAGCCCACTAATTAGTTAATGGTCGGTAATGGGTTAGTGGGTCTTTTAATTTTCCATTTAAAACTCCTAAAATTCGTTAATCAAAAATCCCAAAATTCTAAAATTACCAAACTACCCTTATACGTTGCCGGTATGGCCTAAAAATGCTCCGGGACCCAAACTAAACCCCCGGCTAGTGTTTTCTGACTATTTCGACCCTTCCGGACGCGTTGGCGCACTCAAAATGACCATACGATTAATAGAAATAAAATTCACTTTTTAATTAACATAATTATATTCCTGACGCGACTGTCACACGCGTCTCAATAAAATTTCTCAAATTGTCGTATTTCAATCTCACGACAAATTTCATAATTCAATATTCATATATAGCCATATATACTCATTAATATCAAATACTAACTCGCATCTCGCTAGTATTTTTATCCGGATTAATTTCCAATTAATACGCATTTAATTCAATTAATCCCATAAATAAATATCACCAAAAATACGGGGTATTACATACTTCCCCCCTAATAACTGAATTTCGTCCCGAAATTCGGAACTAGAAAGTACCTGGTAAGAACAACTCTGGATAACGTTCGCGCATCTCATCCTCGCGCTCCCATGTGGACTCCTCGACATTATGATGTCGCCACTGAACACGCACTAACGGAACTATCTTTGACCGCAGTTTCCGCTCACTTCGATCCAAAATAGCAATCGGCCCCTCCTCGTAGGAGCTATCAGGTTGGAGATCGATGTCCTCCAAAGCAATATGAGAATTAGCCAAATCGTCTCTAAGATATTTCCTTAGCGAGGAAATATGAAATACATCGTGAATCCGATGCAAATGCTCCGGTAACCCAAGTCTATACGCAACCGGTCAAATGCGCTCAATAATAGGAAATGGTCCCACATATCTCGGTGCCAACTTCTCTTTCTTCCCGAAACGCATAATCCCCTTCATAGGAGATACTCTGAGCAAAACCTGGTCCCCCACTTTTAACTCCCTGAAGAACCTCTTCGCATCAGCATAGCTCTTCTGCCGATCCTGAGCTACCCGAATGCGACTCCGAATCAATTCTATCCTCGCCGAAGTATCTTGAATCGCTTACGGCCCAAGTAGTTTGTTGTCCCCCACCTCCAACCAACATGCTGGGGAACGACAAGGTCTACCGTACAACGCCTCAAATGGAGCCATGCCAATGGTGAACTGGTAGGAGTTGTTGTAAGCAAACTCCACCAGTGGAAGATATTGCTCCCATCCACCCCCAAAATCAATGATACTCATACGTAGCATGTCCTCCAACATCTGGTTTGTACGCTCAGTTTTCCCATCGGTCTGCGGGTGATATGCCGTACTCAACCGCAATTCCGTGCCCATGGCCTCCTGAAAACTTTCCCAAAACTGCGAAACAAATATCTTGTCTCGGTCAGACACGATATTTAGGGGAACACCGTGAAGTCTCACTATTTCTGCAATAAAGAGCTGGGCATAGTGTCCCGCAGTGTAGTCTGTCCTTACAGGTAGAAAATGAGCGACTTTGGTCAACCTGTCCACAATTAACCAAATGGAGTCGTGACCTCTCTGGGATGTAGGCAACTCCGTGATAAAGTCCATGGAGATGCTCTCCCACATCCACATCGGGACCTCCAACGGCTGTAGAAGTCCTGTCGGTCTCTGATGATCCACCTTTACTAGCTGACAAGTGGCACATTTTGAAACAAACACGGCAATATATCTTTTCATCCCGCTCCACCAATACTGTCGTCTCATGTCTTGGTACATTTTGTCCCCACCGGGATTACCACGAACCGTGAGCCGTGCGACTATGCCATCACCTCGTGACGCAATTCCTCCCCTTCCGGAACTACCAATCTCCCATTGAAGCGTAATCCCCCATCTGAGCTAACGGTATAGGACTCGGCTCCCTCTGCTAATAATCGAACTATCTGCTCCTGACAGAACGAGTCATTTGCCTGTGCCCTTACTACCTTCGTGACAATCTGAGGTGTAACGGTCATCACAGACATGAACGATCGGGCCACTGCATCCTGGTGTCCCAACTCCTTCCACTTAGCCTTCCACACCCCTGCCGCCTCATCTACTGGCCTATGGCTCAACGCGTCTGCTACCACGTTAGCCTTCACCGGGTGATACTGGATATCAAACTGATAGTCCTTCACAAACTCAAGCCACCTTCGTTGCCGCATATTCAACTCTTTTTGTGTGAATAGGTACTGTAGGGACTTGTGGTCCGTGAACAATCGAAACTTTTCCCCCAAAAGGTAATGTCTCCAAATACGAAGGGCAAATACAACTGCCGCCAACTCCAAGTCATGAGTGGGGTAATTCTTCTCATGAGGCTTAAGCTTACTGGAAGCATAAGCTATGGCCTGACTCTCCTACTGCAATACACCCTTAAGTCCTTGCAAGGATGCATCGGTGTAAACTAGATACTCAACTCCCGGTCTCGGCAATGCTAACACAGGTGCTGAGGTCAACTTATCCTTCAACTCATCGAATGCCAACTGACAGGCATCACTCCAAATGAATGGTACACCCTTACGAGTCAGATGTGCCAAAGGACCCGCTATCTTCGAAAATCCCCGAATGAACCTCCTGTAGTATCCTGCTAGGCCCAAGAAACTACGAATCTCCGTTGGTGTCGTGGGCTGCCCCCACCCCCTCACTGCAGATACTTTCCCCGGATCAACAGATATACCCCGGTCGGAAATAATGTGTCCCCAAAACTGGACCTCCTTCAACCAAAACCCGCACTTCTCATACTTTGCATACAACTCGTTCTGACGTAGCGTCTGCAAAACTTGCCTCAAATGCTCGGCGTGCTCCTCCTCTGTCTGGGAGTAAACCAGAATATCATCAATGAAGACAATGACAAACTGATCTAGGAAATCCCTGAACACCCTATTCATCAAGTCCATAAACACGGCTGGAGCATTGGTCAAACCAAAAGGCATAACCCGAAACTCGTAAGAACCATATCTCGTTAAGAACGCAGTCTTCGAGACATCCTCTTCCCTGATACGCAACTGATGGTATCCCGATCGCAAATCAATCTTTGAGAAGAAAGAAGCTCCTCTCAACTGGTCGAATAAGTCATCGATTCGAGGCAACGGATACTTATTCTGTATCGTGACTTTATTCAACTCTCGGTAATCCACACACAATCTCAGTGAACCATCTCTCTTCTTCACGAACAACACAGGGGCACCCCACCGCGAAGTACTCCTCCGTATAAACCCCTGACCCAACAACTGCTCGATCTGATCTCGTAGCTCTCGCATCTCTGTGGGAGCCATACGGTACGGTGCGCGTGCTATAGGTCTCGTATCCGGCAATAAGTCTATGACAAAGTCTATCTCTCGACTGGGAGGTAGGCCTGGTATCTCCTGAAACACATCGGAATACTCCCTGACAACTGGGATCGAATCTAAAGGAATCATAACCTCCTTAGAGGTATCCTCCTCTATGTAGTACAAATGAGCGGTCGAGCCTCCCTCTGGGCGAGGCATCGCCATTACAAACATCTCTTGCCCCGGAATGGCAAAAACAATGCTCCCACCGAAGCAATCAATCATGGCTCTATAATCAGCGAGCCAATCCATACCGATAATCACATCGTGCACATGCATATCTAATACCAACATGTCTGCAGGTAATACCAAACTACCAATCTCTACCCCCACTCCCCGGCATATAAAGAAAATAAGTGACCCACTCCCCAATGGTGAGTCTACACACGTCACTGTGCTCTCTGCTATGGCTAACAACCCTAAGGCTTTCGCAAAATGTGTAGCTATAAAACAATGCGTTTCCCCCGTATCAAACAAAACCCGACCCATAGTACCATGGATAGGAAACATACCCTCAATCGCGGGTGGTGCCTGTGGAGCTGCTGCCTGGTGGACGTTATAGACACGTCCATACTGTAACTGCCCCTGTTGCACAAGAACTGCTGGAATGGCTGGTAGTGCTGGCACCTGGGCTGGAGCTGGGAGAGCAGGTGGAAAAAGTGGCCTATGTGGCTCATGTCGAGCACCCTGCTGCTGCTGCGGGGCCCTGCCCCTATCAGGACAGTCCTGGCATTTATGGCCAGTCTTGCCACAAACGAAACACTTCCCCGGGAAGTTCCCCCCTCTCTGTCCTTGCTGCCCCAGGCCCTGGTGGCCGTTACCGTTCCTCCACTGGCCCTGCTGGCCATGCTGAAACTGCTGTTGACCATTCTGACCCTGCTGGTTCTGATGGCCGTTCGGACCCTGATGGCCCTGCCGAAAACATCCCTGTCCGTACCTGAAATTTCCTGTCCTGAACCTCTTGTGATCCCCCTGCTGGGAACCCTGATCACCCTGCCTCTGCCCCTGAACAGAATGTGCCCCACTGGCACCATTTCCCCCAATCCTGCCCTGATGGCTGGACTCTCCTGACCTCTTTCCTTCAGTCATGTGAAAGCGATGGTCCTGGCAGTGTAACAGTGCAGCGTTAACCACATCAGAGTAAGTGGCCAACGATAGGTTCCCCAACAAGTGCTGACGGATCCTCCAAGTCAACCCGTCTGTAAATTTCTGTATCTTCTTTTCCTCAGTCGGTATCTCATCCGGAACAATGTTCAGAAGATCAGTAAATTCGGCCTCATACTCGGCCACAGTATTACCCTCCTGCTTGAGGCTCATCAACTTCCTCCTCATCTCCGTGTGAATAGCTGACGGAAAGTACTTGCGGTCAAACCGCACCCAAAACTCCTGTATAGTGAGAGTATCTCTCTCCTCCATGGTGGTAATAGACTCCAACCACTGCAGTGCAGACCTTACTAGCTTAAAGGTAGCTAGTATCTGCTTCTGGACATCTGTGCACTCATACATCCTCAGGTGTCGCTGGATGTCCTTCCTCCACTGACTCGAAACCACAACATCGGAGCTACCTGCGAACTCCGGAGGGTGTGCTTTCTGAAAAGCATCACGTACACGTTCCCAAGCAGACGGGAATGCATGAGCCTGAACTGGCGCGGCTATCGGCGCCTGAGATGGTGCCTGCTGAACTACAGCTAGTGCGGCATTTACCGCCTGGGCCACAATGGCTGCAACCTCGGCGGCATTCATCGTGCCCTGAACTGGTGCGGGTTGTGGTTATGGCGTCGCATCCCTGGGAATCCTTTGTGCACGTCATGGAGGCATCTGAAACAAGAATGAAGTTTATAAGTTCGCAGTTATAAACTTAAAATAGCTGAAGAACGTAGCATATACAAAAGAATACAACAGTCCTAAAATATAGGGCTCTACATCAAAGAAAGCTCAGCGGAAACATAATAAGCCGTACAGATCCTAATGGACACTAGAACCTGATGCTCTGATACCACCTGTGACACCCCGACTAATTAAATACCGGGTAGCTACTCCTTTATTAAATCAATACAAAATGCCAAGTTGGTTCAGTTAATAGCATCACTGTCGAAAACATTTTAATAATTACTAACCACCTAGTGTTTAAAAAGTAAGTTGCCGAATTTTAAGTTAAGTCTGATTAACATGCAATAAAAGAATAATGGAAGAACAAAAAAATCCATTCACCATAACGAAGTAATGAAATAACCAACAAATAATAATAAGTCCGGAGGAAAACTCCGCACAACAATCCCACAAATGAAAAATATGACAAGTCTGAATCCTGAATTAATTACATGCCAGAAGTCTGAATAACTGAAATAAATGAAATGCCTCTAAAGAAATGGGCGACATGCCCTACAACTGATAAATGCTGAATATAGAGTCAATATAGATGAAGCGTCTACAAGCAAAGTCCTGTAACTTCCACAAACAGCTACAGCTCGTCACCTGAATGAGGATCCTAAGCATGGTGTCCTTGTGGCTGGGCACCTAAAATGGTTTTTACAAAAATAGATTTGAAAGCAAATGGGTCAGAGCCCGAAAGTGGAAATCATTTTAAAAACAGGCAAGCGTTTTAATAACATTAAAACATTAAATGCAAAATACATGTTAGGACGTGCACTCACATGAAATTCTCACCTCTCGACTACATGTGCACTCCTAACGTACCGTACCCATCTAAATACATACATATCTAACCAAACCGTAATAAGTTATACCCCTTACTACTCGATTCCCATATTACATTCTAGCGTTAACAAATCAATAGAGGGCTTTACTTAAACTCAGATTCTCAATTAGTAATACAATTCATTTCAGGTTATCCCTTTATGTTTTCTCAAAACGTTTCCATATTTATACACACAATATCACATGAAAGTTACCATTAACAATATCACATGCCAAGTTGGTTCAGTTAATAGCATCACTGTCGAAAACATTTTAATAATTACTAACCACCTAGTATTTAAAAAGTAAGTTACCAAATTTTAAGTTAAGTCTGATTAACATGCAATAAAAGAATAATGGAAGAACAACAAAATCCATTCACCATAACGAAGTAATGAAATAACCAACAAATAATAATAAGTCCGGAGGAAAACTCCTCACAACAATCCCACAAATGAAAAATATGACAAGTCTGAATCCTGAATTAATTACATGCCAGAAGTCTGAATAACTGAAATAAATGAAATGCCTCTAAAGAAATGGGCGACATGCCCTACAACTGATAAATGCTGAATATAGAGTCAATATAGATGAAGCGTCTACAAGCAAAGTCTTGTAACTTCCACAAACAGCTACAGCTCGTCACCTGAATGAGGATCCTAAGCATGGTGTCCTTGTGGCTGGGCACCTAAAATGGTTTTTACAAAAATAGATTTGAAAGAAAATGGGTCAGAGCCCGAAAGTGGAAATCATTTTAAAAACAGCAAGCGTTTTAATAACATTAAAACATTAAATGCAAAATACATGTTAGGACGTGCACTCACATGAAATTCTCACCTCTCGACTACATGTGCACTCCTAACGTACCGTACCCATCTAAATACATACATATCTAACCAAACCGTAATAAGTTCTACCCCTTACTACTCGATTCCCATATTACATTCTAGCGTTAACAAATCAATAGAGGGCTTTACTTAAACTCAGATTCTCAATTAGTAATACAATTCATTTCAGGTTATCCCTTTATGTTTTCTCAAAACGTTTCCATATTTATACATACAATATCACATGAAAGTTCCCATTAATTAAGAGTATATGATTCACGTCATAAATATACAATACAAGCACCCCGAGACTAAGCTGTGGTGCACACATACTCTGCTATCCATCCCGGTACATCACGTACATAAGGATCACGCATTCCGAATCTCGTAGGAATCATTCTCATATAACAACATCACAAATAATGGAGGCGAACACAGTCACATCACATGGATCACGCACATACCTGCGCTCCCACGATCAGCAGACTTATTAACATCCCAATAAGTCCTTCTCTGACCTATGTTCATCGAGGTAACCAATCTAAATCCGGGCAACACAAGGATTAGAAGGCCCTAAGCGAACGTAAACCTCCCGTGATAGCAAGTATGGTAGGTATGTCATACATATAAAATCAATACATATACTAAGTATGCACACATCTTAGTAATCACCATAATATGTTGGTGGTACCCTTCTCATTCTCGTACCGACATATAATACTACACAATTTATATGTTCCCGGTTAATATAATAAATTAGGCCGTCAATAGTTCTCATACCGTAATAGACACTCACGTCCTACTCCATAATTTCCCTTAGGTTCAACTACACTTCTAGGTTTTGCTCATCAATATATCCCAAATATCCCAAATATATCCATGAATCCACAAGGAAGTGTTATCTCTACATATAAACAAGGTTATAGGACACTCGGGATCAAAACAGGCTAAAAAGCCTAAACTGTCAACTTGTTAGAAGTCTCATTCGAACGAGGTTGTTCGAACGAGAGTTCGTTCGAACGAAGTGGGCTTTCTAACGAGGTCTCGTTCGAACGAAATCATCGAACGAACTTCACCCTCGTTAGAAGTCAAAGGTCAACTCGTTAGAAGCTCGTTCGAACGAGCTCGTTCGAACGAGCTCGTTCGAACGAGCTCGTTCGAACGACCTGGGCAGGTCTTCTAACGAGTGGCCAGTTTCGAGCCCAGATTTCCTATTTTCGTTTTTCCAACTTCTCTACACCTCAAAACTCATCCAAACATTAATCCAACGAATGTTCAAAGCCACCAATCATTTCTACACATATTTAGGTCATATACTAACGTGATTTGTGGGGTTAATTCATTTTAACCTCATTCAATTATCAAATCTCTTCATATTTCCGCCAAATTTTAAGAACATGAACCCTAGAATTTATAAATCATCCAAGAGCCTAATTAAATCCGTTTTTGTTTCATCCAAATTATAATATCATCAGAATAATCATCTAAATACAAATCTACATGCGATTCCTCATCAAAAATGTAATTTTTACTTCCAATTAAAATGGGTTTTTCATTAACTCCCAAGAACAATAAGATTTTATCAATTCCTACACATGGAAGAAACATTATTTGCAAAATAACGAAATTAAACCACTTGCCTTATTTGAATCTCTGATTTTGATGTCGATTTGATGGAGTATTCTCTCTCTCTCTCTGCAGAATCCTCCTCTCTTCTTTCTCTACAAGCTTTCTTCTCCAAGTAACAATGGTGGCTAGGGTTTTTGCCTAAGGAACTTTTGGAACAATTTCTAATAACCCCCGTAGCCCACTAATTAGTTAATGGCTGGTAATGGGTTAGTGGGTCTTTTAATTTTCCGTTTAAAACTCCTAAAATTCGTTAATCAAAAATCCCAAAATTCTAAAATTACCAAACTACCCTTATACGTTGTCGGTATGGCCTAAAAATGCCCCGGGACCCAAACTAAACCCCCGGCTAGTGTTTTCTGACTATTTCGACCCTTCCGGACGCGTTGGCGCACTCAAAACGACCATACGGTTAATAGAAATAAAATTCACTTTTTAATTAACATAATTATATTCCTGACGCGACTGTCACACGCGTCTCAACAAAATTTCCCAAATTGCCGTATTTCAATCTCACGACAAATTTCATAATTCAATATTCATATATAGCCATATATACTCATTAATATCAAATATTAACTTGCATCTCGCTAGTATTTTTATCCGGATTAATTTCCAATTAATACGCATTTAATTCAATTAATCCCATAAATAAATATCACAAAAAATACGGGGTATTACATCCACTTTGACTGCACTTCCTACTGAAGGAAAGAACGTATTATATCGGTTCTCGAGGGTTGGTATAAAGAGTGTTTGAGGTTGTATGGGAGGAAAATAAAGACAGCCTACTCGTTGTTGGTCAAATATTTATTCAGGGAGTCTCGCCAAACCCCAGGTCGTGAGACAAAGTTTATCAGAGTTATTGTTCATTACAAGGATGAAAAATTGGAAGCTTATTTAATCATAATACTCTCTTGAGTAATCCTATACGGTCCCCCCCAAAGGCAGTCCTAGTAAGAGTATTTTTGTGACAAGATTATCTACCATCTTATCAGTGTGTAAGACTCCTTTATGATTGGGCAGTCTTTATAGGCATTTGGACAGGGTACATATCGATATGAGATATTAAGTGTTTTGCTTCCTCGGTGATCTTGCAAATGTTCTTATATGAACATTTTCCTCTTTTTGCCCCAAGGGAGGATAAATCTTTTTATTCTTGTGTGGATTATTGGCATATGCATCCTGATTCTAGGGGCGACTTAACACAGTTTATTAATAACGCATGGGAATTTGTATATCATCCATACTCAATAGTAATTGATTATATAACCCGACGGTGAATATATTTGGGGGATGATTGATTTTTTGAACTTATTAGTGGTCCACGGGAAGAAGGTAGCTGTAATACCCCATATTTTTTTATAACCAGATGTAATTAATTAATTGATTTAGTTAATTAAAATGATTTATGAAGTTGGAATTTGAATTTGAATTTATCTAAAAAATATTTAATTTAAATAAATTTTGTGAATTTTTGGCAAATTAAATGAACATGTTGGGCTTTCATTTTATTATTATGTAATATGGGGTTTTGATAAAAAAATTTAGTGGCCTTTGAGTCTTTTTGTAATGGCTTGGACTCCAAGAAAAGAATTTGATTTGGATAAAAATGTTTAAGTTAAAGATTTTTAAAGAGATTGGAATCCTAGTTAAATTGGGAATGTATTTATTTTTTTAAATCAATAAAGGGGTAGCGGTTAGCCCTGCTGTAGTGGAGTCAATGCCGCTAGGTGGAGGTTGGATAGCGGGGGCCTTATGGTTCGTCCTTTTCGCATGTAATTCTTTTTTGTTTTATTTTTTTTGGAGGGGGAACTCTTTAAGGCTTTGATAAAAAGGATTCTTTGGCTTAATCTATGTACGCATTCAACCTTCTTACTCAAACAAAACAACTACATACCCTATATTATAAAACCTTAAAAACTATTAATCAAACTTCAACCTTATTTTGGGAAGCTTTACATTCATATTTTATAAAGACTAAAGTTTCATATTCTCGTGAGTGGAATGAAGTGATACATTAAGATTTTTAGAATACTTTCATAAGACAAGAATATCTCTATTTTTCTCCTTAAGTATTATTTGATTTAAATTTACCTAAACATTAAATACGCGTGTTTTCTAGGGATAACTAGCAACTTAATTAGGAAACGTGATAGCCTAATCATAAATCTATTTTTACGAACTTGAGAAATTGAATTTAATACTTGAAATCCTGCATGTTTAGAATGTTGGATGTTATTATTATTGGGTATTAGGATGAATCGCATGTTAAATAACATATGGAATTCAATAATACGTTTTGATTTATGAAATCACGTAGATGATTATTATGGTGTGAAATATGATAAAATGTTGCCGAAAATTGTTAATACACATGTTTAAACCGGTTTATGAATTAATTTGATTTATTTTTACACAAACTGGAATATTGAATTTGGACAACTTATTGGGATATGTTGTAAAACTTGTATATCACATTATTGGATTTATATAACGCGTATGAAATTGAACTTATATAAATATGGAACAAAGCATTATGACGTTAAATTAAGAATAAATAGTGTAGAAATTTCTTATGTTAATAAAATGACATCGTTAGGACGTTGTATTACGTACATTAGTTGTACCTTAACTCTTGTTATTAGTAAGATACTGTTCTAGGTATGAGATTAGCGAGTAGGCATGTTAATTGTAATTGATGCTTTCTAGGTATGTGACTAGGGATTATTCACTTGTATGGATGGATATTTCGTAGGGATAGGACTAGGTAATACGTGATACTTTATTTTATCCTAGACGCGAGACTCGGGGATGGTGATGGTTCTGGATATTTTCCTAGGCAAAGGACTAAGAGGTACTTATGATTTGGTGATCTCTAGGAATGGGACTAGGGATGAATTTGGTTGTGATGCCCGAATTATTTTGGTGACTAGTTGTAAATGATGAAAACGTAATAATGAGAACACAATTGGTACATAAGTTAATAACGGGTATTAGAGAGAGATTGATGTGGCATCATTGCATATGTGAGTGTATGTTGATTGACTACACTCTTATGTGCAAAACTTATATTTTCTTGACTACTTTGACGAATTTGTGTGGCCATTACAGTATGTGCAGAGTCTAGCGTTGACTGAACATTACGATATGTGCGAGAGCTAGGCAAACTGGCTATAGTAGTGGTGTTATATTAACGTCATGGTATGTGTAGGGTTTAGGGTTGACTGATCATTATGATGTCTGCGGGACCTAAGCAAACTAGTCTATAGTGATGTGCTTTGTGTGGGGTACATTATGGTATGTTCGGCCTAGCAATTTGAGTTGTCAGCTATAGTTATGTATGTGGATATGATGTGATGAGACAGTTTGTGCACCATGATGTGTACAGGGTCGTATGGAAGACAATTTTTTTTATAGTATTGTTACTTTAATAATATATTAATATTCAAAAAGATAAATGACAATTGAAAAAGATAATGGAATGAGATTTCATTAATATTGTAAGAAATTTGGTGGGTGAGTTAGTTTGCTTTATGTGGGTAGTTGGTATAACTTTACATTACTCGCATCGTTATTACATTGCTTCGTTAATTAAAATATTATAATATTTATATCTTATAATGTTTATAACTGGATTCATGGATCCTATTTGAGAAGAGTAGTTGATATTCTTGTGATGGGCCCTGACCCTTTGATGTTGACTGATCTTTTAGGATAGATTGTTGGGTAGCTGCATAGTTTGGATATTAGTGGACTTACGGTTGAAGATTTATTTTATTAGATAATATAATTTTTCTTTCCATTCTTTTTATTTATGAGACAGTTGTATATGGATTTAGTGGGTCACTCGACACCACATTTGAATTATATTTTTTAGTTAAAGAGATTCTAGTGATGATATTTATATCATTTGAATTTTAGCATGGTGATGGTGATAGATCTCATTGTGGTGAATGGTTTATTATTGTTTAATTATTTCAATCATATCCTCTGGAAAATATTTAAATGTCTTATATTTTTGTCATATGTTAAGAATGATATTTTAATTTTAACGCCCGATATAACTTGGCATCAGGGCCTGATCACCCTCAGTGGCAAAATATGCGACGTGTTATACTAGCTTGCATCGTATCATTGCTATGATCATTTCTAACACCGGGTACTTGCCTTCTCTAACTGAATTTGGTACATGTGTAAAAGTTTATAGTCTTCAATGGGTGACTCGTCAATGTGGATATGATCATCTTGTTCCTTGTACCCCTCCAACTCATCTCAATTTTACTAGCAGTTAGAATGAATTTGGTTTGTTGAGTAACACTCATTGATCAGTTAGCTTGGGTAGATTCCATGTCCCTTAAAGAAAAAGGATAGTCCCCCACCTCGTGAGGGGACATGTGGAGCGATCAGATTTCGTGTGGGTGGAGGCGGACTCGTAGGAGGGATTTCACAAGTAGATTGTGGAGGTGATGGAAGGGCACCGTTATTAGTGGAGTTGGTTCCATGTGCAAGTATGGGTGTCGAATTCCCTTGTTTGAGGATGTTCCACTATGCCATGAAAGAGAGTGTCTAGAAAAAGACGATTGGTTTATTAGATTTCAAGGAGAAAGTCATGTGATGTCATGAGAGAAATTGATGTTATGAACATCTCATCCATCATTATGACCATGGATTGATGATGCGAATTATAAATCTTTGCATTATCCCTGGTGGTTGGATCATCTTCATGGTGGGACATTGAAGAGTTGACAAGTTTTTTCTCGAAGCATTGTCTAGTCATTATCTTTTATGAATACCTCCCCAATGGAGTCGTCAAATGTAGGAGGTGAGTTCTATAATGTAAACAAGGTACTTTAAGTGATGGATATTATTTTGAATTAGGGTTCTTTAGATACCAATGAGGTGTTACACACAATTTGGTGAAGGGCTAAATAGAGTAAGAGGTTAAGGGTGAAAGCACAAGTCTATTCTAATATGAGAGAGTTTTGGATATAGCAAGTATGACTTGGGCTCTGAATCCATCGTGTGGTATTTATAGCACAATAGCCCAACCTCCTTGGTGTCCCACTACGCCCGTATTCCTAAAGTGGTGGAATGTGGATGGTTATTCCCACTTGTTTGTATAATATAGAGAGTGGAGCAACGGAGGTTGAATTTTGTTAAATGGGTAAAACATGGTCAAATGCCTTAGTCAACTCTCCAACATACCTCCTAACGACATACCTATGAACATACTCATTTTTAAAAATAGTAAAAACATATATTTTTCAACCAAATTTGGTATACATGATCTACATAATGAGATTATCTAAAATAATAATATCCAAAAATTCAACTTAGAATTGGATGAGATAATGATCACAATTTCAACGGTTAAAAAAAATGCACGCATTTATCCAATTTTCAAATCACACACTTGCAAGTTGTATTTTTGATGAAAATTTTTCTATATAATCTTCTCATTATGCAAATCGTGTATACCAAATTTGATTGAAAAATATATTTTTTAACTATTTTTTTTAAATTGAATATATTCATAAGTATGTTTTATTGTTCCAACTTATGAGCCATATATCCTATGACCATTTCCACCTCACACCACCACCACCACCGTCACCTCCCAACACCGAGATTTCTTTACTTTTAGTTTGATTTTAAAATTTAGAATTTAAGGTTTGATGGAAGTGATTGGGTCTCTTTTAAAAATTAAATGTAAAGATATTTGAGTCTCTAATTAATAAATAATTTTTTTTTGAAACTGGGAGTTATATAATAAAAAAGCTCAAAATTAAAAAGAAAAAAAAATGGGAAAAAAAAGTTGTGACTGGCAAATCAATACACAGTTGAAAAAGTAGTTAATTCTGCCCTTTACAAGATAACTACCAATGACACAATACCCAAAACATGTACAATATGTAAAAACTGAATAAAGTTTAGGAAAATGATAACATGTGCCCTTATGACACATGTTATGAGCCTTAAAATAATAAGTATTAGAACTCCACACGAGTATCTATCCCTATTAAATGTATGTCGAAAATCTTTCCTGCTATTTTTGAGATCTTAATGTGCCCTTACGACACATTATCAGGACCCTAAAGTTTAATACATTACTATATTGTGGATTGTGAATACAACATTTCCAATAAAATAAACTCTTACTAGAATTTACAATTTAGTGAAAACACTAATTAGGCTGCAATTAGTACCATCACTACTTATTTACACATAATCAAAGGGTAATTTAACATAGAACATATACCAAATAGTCCCTCGAACTTTTTTTAATACACGTTTAGTCTAAGCCTTTTTATTTTGCACCAAAAAGTCCTTGACCATACCAAAAAAGTTTTACCATGCCGCTAGCAGGAACCGTTAAAGATAAGAGAATAAGGGACTTTTTGATACAAAATAAAACGCTTAGACTAAATGTTTGAGAGACCTTTTGGTATTTGATTCATTTAACATTCCAAAATCATGCACATTGTAACATTGTAGAGAGAGTAGTTACAGTTGCGCAATTAATCCCCCAACTTCCCCCACTAAATTAGGACTGTGTGAGTTGATTTTCCGGAGAAGTTTTAATTCAAATTATAGCCGGACGTTTTCCTTATTTTACATTTTTTGACAGCTTCAATTTTTTTGGTATCACCAAATGAGGGGAGAGAGAGAGAGAGAGAGAGAGAGAGAGAGAGAGAGAGGTCACCTAAGTACATAATATATACCTGAGAAGTTGTGACGGTTACCTATCTTACAAATAAGCTATTAACACAAGGAGAACCGGAGTAGAGTTGATAAATATAGACCCGCGATTGGAAATAGAGTTAGCTGTGTTTGATTGCACATATGATTATGAAAAATGAATATTTGGTACGCATTTTCCACCCCTTGCTTTGCATATGATTGTACAAATTTTCCTTGGGTTTATCGTCCGACCATATTTTTTCGCACTTCGCAACAAAACACAACTTCTTTACCCTCTACGGTACCTCAACCCTTGGGCATCATCCTCTATAATTTTAATAAGCCCACTCGGAAAATCTTTGGGCCATAGAACAACATCACTTCCCAAAGCATGCATCTTTGATAAATGATCAGCAGCTCTATTAGTCTCACGCCACGAGTGAGAAACCTCGTACTTTTCAAACTTCTTCAAAAGTTGCCAAATGTGCTTCAAACAGCTGCTTGCCTTTGCCCCATACGGCTGCTTTTTGTTGATGGTATTCACCACACTCAGAGAATCAGATTCGACCCATATTGCTTTGATTTCCAAATCTAATGCAAGTACGAGGCCTCTCCATATAGACCATAGTTCAACCATGAAAATATCGTCATGTCGAGGGGCTTTCGAGACATAAGCACAAACCGGATAACCCTTGTGATCACGAAACAAACCGCCAAAACCAGCATTGTCTCGATCAATGGACCCATCAGTGTTTAATTTCATCCATCCGATCTTGGGCTTTTTCCACTTGCACCATCTGATTGATCTCGTGACGGGGATTAAGAGAGCAGTCAGTTTTTCAATGTTGGCCCAAGTAATCTCGTTGAAGCTCTCGAGTAGAACCATCTTGTTGGTTCTATTCGGTGTTGTAGAAATAGCGGCCATTTTATTCGCAGCCACTTCCAGTTTTCTGAGTTCTTCTTCCTTGCCCTTGTGCTTCTGTCCCCGCATGTGAAACCGCAAGCATTTTTCGCTGGTGGTGCACACGGAACAGAGAGCACAGCTCCACTCCTTTCGAAGTTTCTGTGGGCTTGCTGGCCACACCAAACAACTTTTGACAGCATCATTGTTAGGTCCGGATTCACCCTGTGACAAACATAAGATAAGGATTCTCATCAAACCCCAATGATGGATTGGCAGTAAATGGTTGTATTGACCTCAGTATACAAGAAACCATCTCAAGAATGAAGGAAGAACTTCCCAATTTTTTACGTGAAACTGCTTTGCTAGTTCTGATGGGCACCCCCTCAAAAGTTCCATAATTTTTTAGGGTAAAGGGCAAAAAAAAAAATGAAACATGCCGTTTTTCAAGAAATTCCTTAAAACTAGTTTTTAGGCACCCATCCCCCATCCCCCCAAGGGAAAAAAAAACTATGCATTTTTTGCAAAAAAAATAAAAATAAATCGTGTCACCAAGGTTGAGCTCATATCTTTTATACCCTTAGATGCCCCTGTATTTGAATCTCCTCACTTCCGTATTGCCGTAGTTTACTGTTAAGAGGAGCCAAATCTGTGAGGAATTGTGAGAGGTCCTCACACCCATTAATTGGGATAAAGAAATTTCTGGTGCGCTACGTGGACGTAGGCAAAGATTTTGTGATTAATTTTCTCTTCATTGTCCTATTACAACAGCTAGCAAGTCCCTGAAAGCGACTTCATAACAAAATACATAATTCAGGGAGGCTTGTGCCTCAAAAATAGTTTGGGGAATTTTTTAGCAAATTTTGTCAACTTCAAATGGGTTCCTGCCCTTTCCCTGATCTTTTAGAACATAGGTTGATAAGCTTATTGTTCAATTGCAACGGGTTTTGATGAAAATATCCAATATAAAACCCTTTTAACAGCTACTAAACGAATTGTTTTACAGTCGTTCCTTTACTCAACACACACTAGTACATCAACAACGGTCACCTTACAATACCTCGCAAATGACAAATTTTACTTGTTCTTCCTCTGCTTTGTTTTCAATATGCGTCTCAGCTGCATTAAGAAAGCCATTCTGCTCATTCAACACGCATTCCTCAACATCAAGCACTTGTGAATTCATGCACACATAGGGCCTTATGAAGTGCGTGTAGACATAAGAAGCACCATCAAAGTAAGGTGTAACCAGCAAGAGGGTCGCTATTCCTTTTGCATAAGGCCAGAAGGGCAGCCTGAAGAGAGAATCAGCATACTGAATACGAACTAAATGACCAAGGATTCCAATATATCAAAACGAAAAACTTGAAAGTTTGCCATACATATGTCACGGAATTGAGTCTGGGCATTGGCTTATAGGGTTATGTGTACTCCAGGGTCCATTTGTTTTTTGAAATATGAGGAAACCCACCATTTAACTGGTCAAAACGTCAATATGTTGTAGCATGCATTAACCAAAAAAACAATTATATTTTATAGCATGCATTAACCAAAAAAACAATTATATTTTATAGCATGCATTAACCAAAAACTAGTTGCCAACTCTAGTGCGAGATCTTCAACTTAACTCGAGGCTTTTGTAGTGCGTTCCACACAAACCATGAGAGCCCCTGAGTGTTATATATACTAATTGTGTGATACAAGTTATAATGAGATAGTCAATCAGATTGGATTGTTAACGGAGTTTTCAGCAACTTCAACCAAACTGAAGTGAAAATGACCAGTTGTCCAATGTGCTTCTTCAAGTTAAATGGTGAATATCTCAAGTGAAATTCGACAGCGAAAAATTTGGGCAGACCACAAACAACAAAATCGATGTCAAGCAAGATCAAAAACAACAAAATCAATGTCAAGCAAAATCACATCAGTGTCCGGGATATTGAAGCATTCACTTTGTGTGCAAAATCGGAGTTTGAAGCAAACAAATCATTATTTGCAGATAAATTACAGAGAATGGGGTAAAAACATTTCAAGATCATCAAGTGAAACTTACAGAGAATGGATGACCCAGTTCAAATCAATTTCAGGGTTCAATGTTATCAATTAGATTACTTGACACGTATGAGCCTTAAAATCGATACAAAGCTTGGATACTGAATTCATTAAGTGGAAGTGGGTTTACTAGATTTGTAGTAAAATAAGTCGATGGACATGAAGAAAAGATTAATATAACTGGTCATATGAACTTATGGAGAAACATGGCCGAGGATATGAATTCTAGGCTTGGAGATTTTTAAAGAAGTTCAGGGATTTTTGAACAAAAGTCAGATGGCATTTCACAATTTTGGCACCGTGGCCCATTTATAATGTTTCTTAAGTGATAGCATAGTGGCTCATTCAAAATTTTAAAATTCAACTCACATGATTAGATAATTTCGAAGACACACCATAATGCCCGTCTTTTGAACAACTGACCTATGTTATATAAGACTTTTTATGACAAGTCGTCCTTACTTACATCTAAACTCCTTGAGTGGCAAGCTGCATATTATATACTTTTTATAATTCTCAACTAATTTAACATTCAAAAGATAATGCCACAATTATTTTCTTGATATCTTGTTAAGTCTCTCTTTCTTACTTGTAGTCAAGTGATTTATAAGATTTGTCAATACGAGGAATTTTCTCCTTCAAATTGGAGCAAACAAAATGACTTATTCAAGGCCACTTTTGTGTTCTCTTCCAAATACACGATGTGTTATATGGAATTTTTATTCTTTTTAGGTATATTTCTTAATTTGTTCAAATGTTAACGTGATGTAAATAATAATGGGGGTATATTTTTAATTTTCTTTCTTTTACCACCTTTTAGAAGCCTCTCTCAATGCCGATAAATGTACTCATCCCTATACGAAAGAGATATCTTTGGATTTTTAATAAAAAAATCAAATTTGTGCTCGTGTTTTTCTCTCTTCTTTGAATCCATTTTTTGTTGTTTGCGTCATTATGACTAACATTCTAAAAGGCGTTAGGTGGGGGACGGGGGGACCTTCTAGAACCTAGGCTGGGCCTAAGTAGGCGCCTCAAGTTTAATTTTTTAATATTAATAAAAAGGTCTTTTTACTTATAACGTCTATAATTACTCCGTTTTCAGTTTGGTACCTTTTACTAATAGACTTTGAGTTCGGTATTTCGTTCATTTGAGATCCGCTTGCACATGACATGTTAATTAAAAAAAGATTAAAAAAATTAACAAAAATATGAAAAAATCAGAAATATATATAAAAATAAATTTGAAAAAAAATCTGGGGAAAAAAAGGAATAAAATAAAAATAAAAATAAAAATAAAAGAATCAAGAAAAAACTCACCCACCCATTTCTCTCTCCCACAAAACCCATCATCTTCAACCCACCTCCTCCTCTCCCCAAACCACCATGGCCAAACTCAACATCACCCATAAATCGTCTCACCTCCAGCACCCCCATCAAATTGAACCGCCACCACCCCCACCCCACTACAGTCATCACACAGCATACAATAATGAAAATCAAATAAAATCAAAAACACAAATTTCAGATCTGGAAATTTCATGACATATCCACCTTTTACGATTTCAGATCCATGTTTGGGGGGGGACGGAGGACGACTGCTGCTTGCGTAGGGACGAGAGATGAGATTATGGTTTCAACATTCGGGTTGCGGGAAGGTAGAGGTGGTCAGTTGGACGATGGACGGGCGCCCAGGTGCGCACGAGAGAGAGAGAGAGAGAGAGAGAGAGAGAGAGAGGTGATTGGGTGGGGAGGGGTTGTAAGGTGTAGGGAAGAGGGGGAGGCGGGGATCGCTGGCAAAGGATGGGGCAGGGGTGGGAGGTGGGGTGTGTGGAGAAGGGTGGTGTTTTTT